>JAJOZX010008403.1:0-180496 GCA_023014485.1 Bathynomus jamesi | reverse complement strand
TATTGAACACAAATTTTGAGTCTACTATGCACAGCTTAATTAATTCTATAATTGTGGCCACAGGTAAAGGCAAATTATGCTTAACCAATTCTTCCGAAAGAAACACTAAAAGGTCCTCCACCGGGACTCTTGTAAATAAAGCGGTAACATCAAAGCTTACCAATTTAAAATTGTAATTGACACTAATACTATTTAATTTTTCCACAAGGTCTACATTATTCTTTATGTGTGATTGTGAAATTGTGCCAAGGAGAGGATTAAGAATGGAGACAAGCCATTTGGATACCTTATATGAAATAGATCCTATAGAACTAACAATAGGCCTTGCCGGATTATCTGGCTTATGAGTTTTAATCAGGCCATACATATAAGGTAATGTTTTAATATATAGGTCTGGAAAAAAGTTTAAGTACAATGTTTACAGAAAACCCACTAATAATTGTTCCTATATACATTATTATTCTGATCACCACATTAATGTAAAACGATCCGCTCTTTCTACTTTGTTTCTAAGAGGCCTACGAATTTGTAGCCCTGAGTTTATTGACGATGAAATTAGTATAATATACAAAATTGCTTTTGATTTAAAATACCCAAAGAACTGCATAGATAAGTCCTTAAAAATGGCAAAGAAAACCTTCTACGAAGTAAAGGATAAGATTCCTTATAACACAAAAAATGTTTTAGTGTTACCATTCAGAGAAAATTTCCTCGAGCTTCCGAACCTGCTGAGGACTTTTAACGTAAATATTGCGTTCAAAAATTTGGATGTCATTAAGAATTCATTGATTAAGAACTCCCCTTTAAGTGAACATGGGTGTGTATATAAAATCCCTTGCACAATATGTAATAAATTTTACATTGGCCAAACTGGTAAGACTCTTGAGTTACGTATTAAACAGCATCAATACAGTATAAGAAGTGGTCAGGAATCTAACGCCATTTTCATTCACGTAAGAGATTCTAATCATCCCATTGATTGGAAAAATGCTTCTAAATTAAGGTTTAGTAAATCTATTGTTAGCAGAAATATATTGGAATCAAGTGTGATCAAGAATAATGCGGATTTGGTCTTTAATATTAGCCCTGGGTTGTACAAATTAGATTCGTATATTGTCAGTAAGTTGGCGATGGGCCTACTGTTTTCTTAATTGCATTTTTTGCCTCTTAATGGTTTGCCCTGGTTAAATAAATAAATATTATTGTAAGAACTGTTAACATTCTTATGTGTCTAGTTTAATTGTAATATTTCTTTCGAGTATAAACTTTGGTTGCTGGGTGGTTTATTGGATATTTGAAGTGGGTTGCTGTTGGGATAACTATTTTTTCCAGATTGTTTGTTGAAATTTTGTAATAATTCTGTAAGACGATGGCAACTTTCCCTTTGTTTTCATTAATTTCGGGCCTTGTAATTTTTCCTATTTCAATTAAATATTAGTGTTAATAACCATTATAATAATTATTTTTTTTTTTTTAGGTTTTCTGTACTGGTGTTTTGTCTAATTTCATCTGTATAGTAATTAATCAGCCTACAGATTATGTTTTCTATTTGTTATCTACGTCATCTATTTGTTTTTCATTAAATTCTTGCCTATTAATTGCCTGTTTTAATTAAATGTTAATAACCATTATAATAATTTTTGTTCTCTGTATTGGTTTTCTTTTTGTCTAATTTCATCTATACAGTATATATTTTTTATTCAGTTATTTAGCTGCCTACAGATTATGTTATCAATTTGGGGGAAAAAAAAAAAATTTTTAGAGGGCTTTAAGGCCTTTAATTTGAGGTGCCAATTGTGAATTTTTTGCTTGTCTATTTAACTCAAATACTTTGTAATCTCCGTCTATTTTCTGTTCTTCCTTGATAATGTGAATATATCACGAAAGCGCTCGGACTTTGTGTTTCCTTTTCCTTGTGGTTGTTTGCTTATTAATAAGGTCACGTGTTATTTTGTGATTCTAGTGCATATATATATATATATAATATTGGTTCTTTTGTTGTTGTTGGTTAGCCGATCACCCCACCCTGATCGAGCAAGCCGGCGGCACGCAGGTAACCGATCGCCCTCTCCGGAGTGGACCAGAGGTTCAGAGCACAAGTGATGTTGTGTTGTGTTCTATGTTCTGCTAGAATGGTAGTGGGGCCTAGATTAGTTTTAATATCGCCGGAGAGTTAGAGTAGTCCGGGAGCACGTCCGGCACGCAATTGCTCCCTGTAAATGAAAAAATTCCATGCTGGTATAGGTCCGGCCACCGTAACCGATCGGCACTATGACCGTGCCACGCAACAGGCCGTCGACTGCCAGTCTGGCCAACCGTAGACAGCCCGCTGCACGGAGATTTGAGGAAGTTTGCCCCCAGCGCGTTGATGTCTTCGGTTTGACGTCGCCTCTTCTTCACGTTGACGTTCCACGTTTTTAGTTGACGTTGACGCGCTGACGTGTCCCGCGCTAGAGGATACAGCCACTGCTAGAAGTTTTCTCGTCAGCTGCTAACTTTTGGTTTTATTGTGTGTAGATTCAGTTATTACTGTGAATCTATTAAAAGAACATTCTCTGTTATTTTGTGTTTATTCTTCGTCTGCAATTTCGTGTTGCTCTCTTTGTTGGCGTTCTGAAAATGTATTGCTCACCTGTCTGCTAAATTGCTCTAATATGGACTCTGTTTCTTCTATTTCTTCTTCCTTTAATTTACACTAGAATTATGTCTAAAATCCAATACGGAAGTCTTCTTGGGAAGGATTTACACATGCTAGAGTGCTCCTGATCTTCGTACACGCAACAGAGAATAGCAGTCGTAAATTATCTGTCTGTAAATTGTCTGGTCTGTGGACACCATGTATTTACTATTAAGCGATTCTGAACATAGAAATAGCGTTCGACGCTATATCCCCGTAATATTCTGGTACCAAATGTCCCAATTATTTTTAATACGAATAGGAACTTTTTTCCTTTTAGTTTTCAATGATGTATAAGTCGCGGCGTTACGGCATTACGGGTTCGTCGAGGACCGATGGGGTTACGAAGTGTTACGGGGCGAGATATGGTGGTTTCGCGAGAGGTTATATCAGCTTTTAAAAGTATAGTTTGTGAAATTATTATTATTACCTTCCCTTCTCAATTCGGTCTACCCTTAGGTTAATCCCTGCCTCAACTACATCTCGTCAGCGAATGTACGCTTTTGACCAATCTTCCCTATGTACATATATATGCGCTGGTTGCTAAAGTCCTTAACTGCAATGTGGTTCTCTGTGGGAAATTGAGTTTCGACGTTGTTGAGTGATTTAATGTCTTCTATTCGTTTAATGTGTTTTTCTAAGTTCATGTGTGCCTTTTATTATCCTATATATGAAACATACCTTTATATATAACCAATGTTTCTTAAAGTGCGTAACCCTTGAGATACATATATACCTTTGGTATACTTTAGTTAGCTTCCGCCCGAATTGTTCATTCTAACGAAGGTTAAGCTTTTCACTCTACCTTAGACCTACAGTTTCACGTGGAATCCGAACCATGCCTCACCACCAGCCCAGCGTCTTAACCACTAGGCCACCCAGGGTACCCATTTATCTACCAACCACTTTCTTTCTTTATTGTGTGGAAGGATGAACAGCTGCATTTTGCTGGGCGCCGGCTGCCATCACCGGGTCTCGAACCCGGGGCCAATGGATTCGTAGTTAGCGACGCTAACCACAACACCATCGAGGCGCATACATATATATATATTATATATATATATATATATATATATATATATGTATATATATTATATATATATATATCAAGACCAGCAGCCAGGAAGATCAGGAGCAGGCAAAAATGCTTCTAGCTCTAGCCCCGGGGTGCTCAAGTCCTGGCACATTGTGACTCTGACGATGGCACATGGACACTCATCAAGGCAAATAAAAAATGAATGGTTATAATGCTGCACCAGCCTCAATTCAGAATGCCCTCGCGTAAGCAAGAAATTTGAGAATTTTCGGAATGGTAATTCGGAGTGGTAACTCTTCTAAGACTGCCTGGAGCGTTTGCGCAGTAAGATTTAAAATTCAGTTACTGAATAATCATTCATGTGTTAAGTGAGTCATATTTGACAAATTGGCTGGAGGGAAGCAAGTACACAAGGCTTTGTAATGCAGGTACCGTAAAGAAAACGTAAAAAAAGTCATAAAATACACACGACATTTATTGCTTTACTAATGATGCAATTTATTTCTACAATAAAAAATTATATTAATTTAGGCCTATTCGACATAGTCATAGTGGCACATTACGTTTTGCAATTTGGAAAAATGGCATAAAATAGCACTTGATTGCCATAAGTTTGAGCACCACTGCTCTAGCCGATGAATTTATGTTAACACAAAAAATAACAAAAGACAAGAAAAAACAACTGCCTAGATTTGGTATTTACAAAAAACAGCAACCTAATTGATAACATAGAAATATCCCCAACTGCAATATCTGATCACAACATTATTGAAATAACCAATGTAAAAGCAACAGGAAAGAAAGAAACACGCACTACTGGAAGAAGGAAATTCGAAATTTTTAATTTACACTCAAAAGAAAAGCTATAAACTGGGAAAGTGTTGCATCCAACATGGAAGCAATAGATTGGAAAAACATCTCCGAGGCCAAGACAACGGAAGAGATGCTAATGATCTTAGAGGAGAAGATGTTGGAAATTTTGAAGGACATGTCCGAGAAATTCAACAAAGAGGAAAGAGAAGCAGGTTCGAGAGACAAAAAAAGGTCAATGTTGCGAAAGAGAAAAAGAGTGACTGCAAAATTAAGTAACTGCAAAGACAACAACATCAGAAAAATATTAAATGATAACCTGCAGAGTATAGTTTGCGTCATACAGGACCTAATTGAGAAGCATACATAAAAAGAAAAGGCGACGCTATAGAAGCGATAAAGGTTTACTCAAAGAACTTCTATAATTTTGCAAAAAGGAAGTTGAAAAATCACGCGACTATAGGACCTTTGAAAACTGAAGACAATGCTTTATCTGATGATCTAACAGAGCATTTCAAATATTAAGAGCTCAGTACGAATCATCTTTCCGTATCCCAAAAACTGACAAACTGATAAGAGATAGAAACACATTCTTTGAAGATCTACAAGGGAAAGTATAGCGAACTTCGACTTTATGAGAGATGATAAGTTATTACACAAGCTATAGGGAAACTAAAAGCACACTCAGCGGCAGGACCGGACAAATGGAATGCCACACTGATAGAAAACTACAAAAATAAAATCACTGAGCTCCTATATAAGATATGGAGGCGATCACTAGATTGGGAGAAGTACCAGGCATCCTGAAGAGAGCGAGCATATTCCCAATATATAAAGGGGGAGATGGATCAGAGGCCAAAAACTATAGGCTAGTGTTGCTTACATCTCATCTCTCTAAAATATTTGAATGAATAGTTAGGTAAAAAGTCTTTCCAAAAGACTTTTGGGAAACTCAGAAAAAATTAAATGATAACCAACATGGATTCCGGTCAGGCAGATCATGCCTATCACAACTAATGGAACACTGTAACAACATTATTGATGCACTTGAAAGTGTCAAGGCGTTCGACAAGTGCAACCATGGAATCATAATACATAAACTGAAATATATGGGAATAACAGGAAAAGTAGGGGAAATGGATATATAATTTCCTTAGTGAGCGGAGGCAAATCGTTACAGTTCAAGGAATATCTTCATCAGAATCAGAGGTCCTCAGTTCAGTACCACAAGGAACAGTATTAGCTCCATTACTCTTCATAATCATGTTAAATGACATAAATGAGGACGTTACCAGAGACAGCACAGTAACATCCTTTGCCGATAACGCAAAGATCAGTAGAAAAATAAGAAACCCAGAAGATATAGGATCTCTACAAATAGATATGAACAGAATCTACAAGTGGACGGAAGACAACAATATGAAATGTAAGGAAAGAGGGAGGACCTAAAATCCACGGAATATTATACCCCAAATGGAGAGAAAATTCAGAGAAATTCTAAAGCAAAAGATTTAGGATTTTGATGATGCGAAATTTGAAACGCAAAATAAGATTGCAGTAAACAAAGCAAAGAGAATAACTGGACAGATACTGAGAACCTTTAAACGAAGGGATAGGAATATAATGATTCCTCTACTGAAAACACTGATCGTACCCAAATTGGAATACTGCTCAGTGCTCAGTAGGGCGGATCGAAAATGAGGTTTTTAAACTTTGTTTCGAAATTCAAATATGGCTAGTGCGGAAAATATGTGGGTGCTATAGGTAATGACTGTGCATAAATATTAGTCCTGCGAAATTATATCTTCAGGTGCCACAAAGCCGTCGAAAAAAGTGAAATATAATGATTTTCTTATATTCTGCATTAGTACAATAACTGAAACTTACTTGTTATTATTATATATTAAGTGTTCCAATTACCAAAATAGTTACTGAATTACGCAGCTCTTAGTTTATTTAGATCAATGTTCTTTTGATTAATGATCTAAATAATCCAGAACTCACCACGAGGAGGTGGCTGCGTGTCGAGCTCCACCCATGCCCTCCCAACCACCCATCCTTGCGCATGTTTTTTCTATTAACGTTTTATTTAAACTTTATATTCAGCTTTACTTTCGAATGATGGCATTTTTTTACGTGACTGAAGTGTTGATCTTATGAAGCCATCTCGCGCGTTCAATCCAAATACTTTTGATGATGCTTCAGTCACTAATTTTACCATTCTTTCTACTACTTGTGTATGACAAGGGAATTTCTCGAATGGAGGGGTACTCTTGTTTTCTATGAATTCTTCAATCTCATTTTCTGTCAGGTGTCTTGTCACAGGTGGTTCAGTGACAATGCATTTTTGCCAATTAATTAAATCAGTATAATCAGTAGCTTCAAATTGAATAACAGGTACTGTGAAACGCCTCACAACTTTTTCCTTGTTTGTTTGCCTTGCTTTCTTTATTCGCCTCCACGCTAATTCTCTTATGGCGCTGCGGTCATCATGAATCATTGATGCTAGAATATTTTCTGGATTTGCAAAAAATGCATTTCTTTGTATGACAGGGTTTACAATATCCTTTACTTCGTCATTCAGTGTTCTTGTTAGTTCAATAGTTTTGAAAACATGTTTGAGCCATTGACAAAAGACGTACTTTGCCTAATAGAAAACCACATTGGGATGTAGACCTTCATCATAAAAGAAGCAATGTTCATGAGGTTCTCAGATGGACTTACAGTTGAAACGTATAGACGAAGCAAACGATTTGCTGTAGTCAGCCATCGTGAATGTGCCATTTTGCCTGGACTACGATGAGCAAGATCTGGAGAGCAATATCCCTTTGTTATGGCCTGATGAATATCAATTAGATATTTTTGGTCGGTGCTAAGATCTTCACAGTCTACAGTTGGTTCCTCAGCATCAATCCTTTCAAACTCGACAATAGGAAGACTCTCACAGTTCTCTAATTCCCTGCCAATAGGACCGGTGAATCCGCGGGGGCCAGATGTTTTTCCATCCAGCTTTGCAACTAAATGGCGTAATGGCAATTCATTGGCATGGAGCTGTCACACTAAATGTTGAACTGGCTTCTTCAGCTTCAATTCTCTAAGCCTTATAACGCCTCCCTTTTCTCCAGTGTTGACTGCTGCACCATCGCATCCAATGGCAACAAGGTTTTCCAGGTTCATGTCATTATTTCCAATATACTCAAACATTCCTTTACATATTTCTTCAGCTGATCCAGAATTCACAGAATAATGGCCCAAATAATCTGAACCAGGTTCTCTCACTAAAGTGATATGTTCTTCTGTTACCTTCTTCTGATATACTTTGGACTCTTTTTTTTCTTGGAAGAGTGTAGAATCTTTTCGACCATCAAAATAGATTCCTCTGATTGGGAACTGATTTTGATCTTTCATAATTTCTGATCTCTTCTTTTGTCTTTCTCTTCTGATTTTACTCCTATCCACTACTTCAGATGTATTGTCAATAGAAACTTCTCCAATATCTTGCAATACTGCACTAACAATGAATGCTGCATCTCGATCTGAAACTGCAGTCCTGTCACAAGCAGTAGCCACTGAAGGTAGATTTGTAGTTTTCCTTTTCTTGAATAATTGTTCTTCAGGTTGTTCGAGCTTTCTCTTCGAGCTAACTGGCTCTGGAAATGTATCGTCTGATATTTCGCCAGATTCACTTTCACTATTTGATGTCGATGATGATAATTCAACATTTGTATCCTGCAATTTCTCCTGTGAAGATTCTTTGGTGAGCCTCACAGCTTCTTTTTGCTTTCTTAGCAACGTAGATGCTTTTTTCTTTGAGAGTGTAATATCTACTCTATCAATAAACAGTTTTCTTTCACTCCTTTGATCTAAGAGGAACGTCACTTCTTCCTTTGGAACCGTTTTTTCTTTGGGACAAGAACATTGTGTTAGTACTTTGCACTTGCACGCTGCAATGTCAAAAAGTTTCGTGTGTGCTTCTTTTTTGAACATATCAATCTTTGCTTTTTAGAGAATAGAAACTTTTTTTAAAGGTTGACTGAGCTATTTTTATACAAGTGTGAATAAATTCTTGTCTATTGTGTATCGTGGACTCTTCTGTAATTATTGGTTAAAATCTGCTTTTTTCAATTTTTTTCAATATTGAAGGTCATTGTGGCACCTGAAGATATTAATGTTATGATTTTAAATTTATACCAGCTTATTTCCTCACTACTCCACACATTTTCCACACTAGCCAATTTGAAAATTCGAAAAATGAGTTTTTCACTCCGCCCTAGTGCTCAGTCCTAATATGCCCATATAAAAAAGAAGACATTAGACAACTAGAAGGGATTCAGAGAAGCTTCACAGCCAAGATCAAGGTGTGCAAAGAATTAAGTTATTGGGAAAGGTTACGCGAATTAAACCTATATTCACTGGAGAGAAGAAGAGAGAGATACACCATTATTTACACTTGGAAAATAATGGAGAAATTAGACCCTAATCTTACTCTGAACCCTATAACCCCACAAACAACAGTGGAAAGTAGAAAAGGAAGACCGTGTCGTTTTCCCAAATTAAAGGCTAGACACTAGACAGGGAACATTCTCAACCCAGAAGGAAAATAGTTTTGTTGTGAGAGGACCAAGACTGTTTAACCAGCTGCGCAAAGAACTAAAGGACACGAGTGATGTTGCGTGGCCATCTTCAATGTTTACTGTAATATTTTTTTTCTTTTACGTAGGGACGTCTGCGAAATTAACAATAGTGGAGAGGGTGAGCTTGGTTTTAATGTATGGAATACCAAGTACAACAAATCGATGAATCGGTACAGAATTTAAATTCTGTACCGATTCATCGATTTGTAGTACCTGGTATTCCATGCATTAAAACCAAGCTCACCCTCTCGTCTATTGTTAATTTCGCAGCCATCCATTACCTAAAAGGAAAAAATATATATTATAATCAGCACTGAAAATTCCTTTGATGCGCGACTTTTGCGCCACCCTATATATATATATATATACACACAATCCTTTATATATAAAAGTTGTTTGTTGAAGTTCGTAATTATACCAGCGTTGTAATATCGGTTCTGGGTGGGCTGTGCTAGGTTCATATACAATTTTGTACCTTCTTTTAGCTAGGTTAAGGTTAGGTTAGGTTCATTTTATTACTTTCTTTTCTTTTAAGTTAGGGTAAGTTAGGTTATGTTCAATTTTCTACTTTCTTTTTTTTAGCTTAGGTTAGGTTAGGTTCATATTCAATTTTCTACTTTCTTTTCTGTAGGTTAGGTTCATTTTCCTACTTTCTTTTTTTTGGGTTATCATATATTGGTTTTTTAATAAAGACAATAATAACTAATAAGAATTTAATAAAGAAGATAATAATGTTTTATAAGAAATTTAATGATGGTTTGTACGTAAATAAGAAATTAATAATATTTTGTTTGAAATTAAGAATATAAAATACTAGTTGGCAACACCTGAAATGGGCAGAGAGAAGGAAGGATGCCGCAATTCAGTCTTCGAGCGGGCGTCCTCGTTAGGTGTTTGTTATTAATATGTTAGAGCGATTGTAAAATATTCAATTTTGTCTCTCTCCGCGATAAAAGGTTAACGATCGGTCGGCACTCGCTTTACCCCGTTTTTTCAAACTGTTTCGGCTTAAGTGAAAACCAGTAAATAGTAAATAATAGTGTGTAATTTATCCCAGGTCCCTTCATAGTTCAAAATTTTAATGGAGGGCCACGCTATCTGGCTACCCGTCTGCCGCGTCAGTATAAAGACAAACAGAAAAAGTGTGATAATAATAAGAAAAGTCAAATAATGAAAAGAAAGCGAAGAGTAGAAGTAAAAACGTTTAAAAAATCACTACAGGGTTAGGTTAGGTTAGATTCATATTCAGTTTTCTACTTTCTTTCTTTTATCTTAGCTTAGGTTCATTTTTCTACTTTCCTTTCATTTTGGAGGACTGCAACCCCCTTTCACATTTTATCAATCTTTATCATCCCCTACTCCACTTCTGGGGGCAGCACCCCCTTTCCAACCTTTATCATCACCCGCGCTCCTTTGAGATTTATCCTTTGCCCCTCTTACCCTTTTATTTCCTCTCTTTTGCCCTCACCCTCCCTTCGCACCCCCCTACCTCTCACTCCTTGCCTCTTCACCCCCGACTCGGCCATTTGGAAAACATACTTCTAGAGACTTTGATCAAGAACTGTGTTGAGCTGGCTCTTGAAATTATTCCTGAAACTCTACTTCAAACTCTACTCCCCGTAAAGAAGACGAGAGCGGTACACAATAAACTACCGTACATACTGTACAGGAGGAGAACGGAAACCAATTCTCTCCTCCATCAAATCCTGCAAATATTCGGGATGCTGCAGAGGGATCTTGAACCGTTGTTCGAAACCATTACAAGGTTTTATAAGGTAAAGGTATCTACAGAGGTTACATAGATGAATATAATTTCATTGTTAAATACACAGGTTTGGATCCAGCTTTGGGACAGGATCTTGATCCTGCCCCAAAGCTGGATCTGCTTTGTAGATAGCTGGTGAGGGAAGCTATATATATGGGGTCCATTTGCGAGTGACCCGTTGCCCACGTCGGGCTAACATTATGAAAAAACAAAAACTATAGTGTTTGTCATTTACCATTACTTATTTGGAGTATAGTGGAATTAATTTTCCGAGAATGAGTTCCTTGTTCTATGCGCGGTCTATGTGTATCATGAAAAAACCTCAGGGGACCATTCTGAGTTCAATCCCATCATGAAATGGACATGTTATGTGCCTTCAAATGTGGATGTTCAATTTTGCCAGTTCAGGTTCAAGTTTTGGTTTTTGGCTAAAAATATAATAGTTACCCCTTTTCCTTTGATGTATTCAATCTGACGTGAATGCAACGAGACTTTTGCTTATATTGAGGTCCCAAATGTAGTAAGCTAGGTGTAGCTGTAAACCCTAGATCCTGTCCCAAAACCCCTTGAGTTCCTTGTTCCATGCACGGTCTGTATATATATATATATATAATCTCACCCAAACCCGCAAGGAAAAAACTATAAAACTGTTTAAAAAGGCTAATTAATTTCGGCCGGTCACAACCAAGCTCTTTTTAAAACCATAAACTAGTTAAATTTCTAAAAAAGTTATAAAACTTCCGTTCCGCAGAAGAGCTGAAGTTAAAATGACTGTATTAAGGCATAATCACGGACAGAGAGATGGTGGCTGTCGTACGTCTGGCAGTTGACAAAGGCAAAATATTGCCCAGATTTCAAACATCTGGCAGCCGGTCACGACCCGAAATTGCCCTAAAATATTTTAAAATGTTAAAAATAAAGCTATCCATACTGTAGGACAGCTGAATATTTGAAATGGTGTTTTCTCCTAAAATATAAAATGCCTCGTATATTTGTCTGTTCCTGGTTCCTGGCCTTTATGATAGGTTTAGAGTCCTAGAAGTTAAAAATATGATTATGATGTTCCCTATGCTGAACCAAGCTACTATAAGTATTATCTGATCTCAGGTCACGTTTGTGGGAATTAATCCTTCTCTGAAAATCAATTGTCTCTCCGATGTATTTTTGAGGGCAGCCTCCACATGGGATTTCATAAACTACGCCAGAATTGTTGGAGGCTTTTGTAATAGGATGACGGATGAACGAAGACAATTTATTTGGCACAGCGGAGACCAACTTAATCTGCTGTGGCAAGAGTGAGGAAAGCCCTTTGTTAATCTCAAAGGGCACTTTCGGGAATGAAACGTCTTTTTCCTGGTTCCTAGTCTTGGGAGAAAAGAAGGATCTCCTAGCGGCGAAATAAGCTTTACCAATGAACAATTTGAAATAACCCAAACCTATAAATATAATTTTAATATGTAAAACTTCATCGTCAAGATAAATGAGGTCACAAATCCTGTTAAGTCACAAATCCTGTTAAGACACATATCCTGTTAAGACGCAAATCTTGTTAAGACAAGATTCCAAAAACGCAGGTGGGTAATCTTGGAATCTTGTCTTAACAAGGCAAAACGAACTTTCTATCATGTGAATAATAACTCTCACACTTTGTCGAAGAATATTTTAGTACTTCCATTTTTTCCAGGCTTTTTAGGCATTGCTAATGTACTTAAACTTTTGAATATTAATGAAGTATTTTCATATGACAATATTGTGAAAAATATAGTAAAAAATAGCCCTACCAATAATCCAGGCATTATCTATAAAATTGGTGGTAAACAATGTGATTCCTTTTACATTGGACAGACGGGAAAGGATTTGCACACGCGTGTAAAACAGCATCAATATTCCGTTAGAACGGAACAGTCGTCCAGTGCCCTTTTCATCCATTTGTCAGAGTTATCCCACTGTATTGATTGGAATAATGCTTCAATTTTGTTTCACTCAAGCAACATTGTTAATAGAAATATTCTTGAGTCTGCCATTATTCAACTTACAAATAATTTTAACATTAGCTAGGGCCTTTTTCCGCTTGATCCTGTTGTTTTGAATTCGTTCAGAACGGATTTAAACAAGAGGGACAAAGTGCTAAAACTCTGGTAGTTTTTCCTTATAAATTTGTATGTTCCTCCTACAATTTTTATTTTTCTATTTTATTTTTTTTGTGTGACCTATATATAGTCTCGAACTTGTTATTTATTTCAGTGTTCCTGAGGATGTCATTAGACGAAAGCGCTTGAGCACCATTCTGTTTCCTTTTTCCTTTGTGGTTATTTTCATCATAAATATTATTGACATGTTACTTTCGTGAAATAATTTTCATATATATATCCATCCATCCATCGTGTTCTGCCTATCAGGCAGGTCCAACTCATGTGTCCCGCCAAAATGTTCTATCCTGAGCTATCCTGTTTATCTCATGGTAGCTCCTGCCTTCCTTCAAATCATCCAGCATTGCTTTCCTTTTCCTTCCCCTCGGCCTTCTACCTTCATATCTACCCTCTATCACCTCCTTGAACAATCCTTCTCCTCTCAACACATGTCCGATCCATTTCTTCTGTCTTTCTATTATCACCTTAATGAGTCTTCTTTCCTCCCTCATCTGGTGCAGTACTTCCTCATTACTTTGGTGTTCCCTCCAGCTTATCTTTAGCATTCTTCTCCAAATCCACATTTCAAAACTTTCCAGGAGTTTCTTTTCAGTTGTTTTTAGTGTCCATGTTTCTGCTCCATACAGTACCACACTCCATATCAAGCTTTTTATTAACCTTTTCTTCAGCTTCAAGTTGAGTTTACCTGTAAATAGTCTTTTCTCTCTCTCAAAAACTACCTTACTCATACTAATTCTAGATCTTACTTCCTTATTGCAATTTCCATTGTTGGTTAATAAACTTCCCAGATATTTAAACTGCTCAGCTTCTTCTAAGGTCCGATTTCCTATCGTTAAGTTCATTTGTGTTCCTTTCCTTCTTGCAATTTTCATTACCTTTGTGTTGGTCTCATTAATTCTCATTCCGAATTCTTCCGCCGTTGTTGTCAAGCTATTGACCATTCTTTGCAGTCCTTCCTCAGTACTAAAACAAATGCCTTGTCATCTGCAAACCTTATAGATTTGACCAATTTGCCTCCCACTCTGATTCCCTCTTCCAGACCTGAAATTGCTTCTTGTATCATTGCTTCAGCATAGATGTTAAATAGCACAGGGGACAGGGAGCATCCTTGCCTGACCCTTCTCCCAACCAATCCAGGCTCCGATTCTCCTCCTGCAACTCTAACATTCACAGTCTGCCAAAGATATAGATTTTTTATCAGCCTACGATCCCTCCAGTCAACATTAATATTCTTCAATATTACCATTAGTTTCCTCCATTTGGACTCTGTCAAAAGCTTTTTCAAAGTCAATAAAACAAACAAACATTTCCTGATCATACTCTAGCACTTCTCCCATCATTCTCATAATACCAATAGCTTCACTTGTTCCGCATTTTGACCTAAATCCAAACTGATCCTCTCCAATGTACTGCTCAGCTCTGTTCTCTCTCTCTCTCTCTCTCTCTATATATATATATATATATATATATAAACTAAATCAGTTTCCATAAAATAATTCTGAAAACAAAAATAAAAATAATTTATTTTTCAATGTTCAATATCTCATTTTAAAATTTATTATAACGTTAATTTTAATCCAAATTCCACTGAAGATATTTTTTATTTTTTCAGAATTTTCTCCCTGTTTAAATTTCAAAAAATACGATCTGCAAAGGAAGCTTCAGAAGCAAATAAAATTATCTCATAAATTTCTGCTATTCATGACTGTCTTATCTCATTAATCAACTTATTCAAAATAAATATTGCTCTTCAAAACATTTACTTTTTTTCAGTCCTGATGAATTGATCATCAAAGGGTTTTCAGTGCATCTAATTAAACTCGCCATCAGGGCAAGAAGAGGTTTCATATCTAGAAAAGTGGAATGTGGGCTATATATGTTTACATATGGAAGTGTGTATTGGAAAAATGGGTGCATTGTGGAGGTTTAAATTTAGCGGAAAAATAGTAACATCCTTTAAAGTATATGCAATTAAATAATTACTTTCTCCCCTCGTGTGATGTTCAACCATGTTCTTATTCTTCTTTGAGTATCTGGAAAGTAGTTATACTCCGATATATATATCTTTAATTATTAAGAAACTACAGGTACGTACGCATAAACATGTTCTAAATTACTCCTTAATTTACTTTATTTTAAAATAACTTACGTTTCATGTTTCAAAACATTTCAGTGGTGAATGTTACATAATGGCTTCAAATGGGCTGTTATATCGAAAGGAAAGTTTGTACATAAATTAAAGATAAACTGAAGCGTCTCCATGACAACAGAAACTGAAGAAATTTGAGATTTGTAAAAAAAAAACAAAAAACAAAAACATATAGAGTAACATCCAACAATTCGCATTCTAAGAGCTATACAGTGATCGAGTTCAGGAGTCTCTCTCTCTCCTCTCTCTCTCTATATATATATATATATATATATATATATACATTTAATGATTTTATGGCTATTTACATTTTTAAAACTTTAACGCACGTCAACGCGAAACTTACATTTGGTGCACTCGTCACTGTGGCAGGGAACGCCTCATATTACACCATCGGAAGTTGAACCCCTGATCTCAGTGTGATAGTAAAAATGCTTATATATATATATATAGTAAACCCTCGTCCAACGCGGATGTTAGGTTCCTCGAGAACGGCGCGTTTGGTAAATCCGCGTTTTACCAAACTTAATACCGTATGGGATAAATGAGAATACGTGAACGCGGCCACGTAAAATCTCCCATTAATACTGAGATATGTAGATTTTTTATTCACACACAAATAAATTTCACTACCTATATTGTATATGAAATAAGAACACAATAAAATCAGAAACGTAGTAGTATTTCCGAAAAATGGAAGAGTGCCATTGCAGTGCCATGTTGATCAATATTGCAAAGGGGGAAGGGGGTAGTGTAGTGGGTTATGCAACATCGGTTGTGGGGGTAACCCCCCAAGCTGCATGAAGGGGAGAGGGGGATTTGGGGGAAGAGGGAGGATGACCTCCCCCCAAATGGGTAACCCTAACCTAAGAAGATAAACCCTAACCTAGGTAAACCTTAATCTAACCTAATCTAGCCTAAGAGAGGAGAGAGATGTTCTCGCTGGCATGTTACAAGCCAGCCTCATCTGGCTTGACAGGCTTTTGGCTTAGAGGGGGTTGCCAGATAGCGCTATTCCTTTATTTATTTTAATGGTTGTTACATAGCGAATTAATTATAAATAACCTAAGAGAGAGGAGCTGTTCTCGCTGGCGTGACACGAAGCATAATGTGCCAGCCTCAGCTAACTTAGAAGGGGTTGCCAGATAGAGAATTAATTATTTATTAACCTAAGAGAGAGAGTGAGAGATGTTCTCGCTGGCGTGTCACGAAGCATAATGAACCGTCGTCAGCTGTCTTAGAAGTGGTTGCCAGGTATTTATTTTTATTTTCCTTTGTGTGTATATATATATTAATGGAGAGATGGTTTAAACATAATGAATCAAACTTAATTGACTTATAAATTATTGACCCACATTAAAAGAGTAATTTATATATCGTTAACGGTATACATATATATTATTAAGACAGCATTAAGAGAGTAATTTATATATCATTAACGGTATACATATATATATTATTAATGCCAGAGAGACGTTCGGTCCAGGCCAGTTGGTAGTGCCACCAGCTACCAGCGGCAGGAATGATGGCGTGTCAAAAAGTTTATATACACCCAATTATTCAAAAGAATTGGAGAGATGTTCCCGAGTCACCTCAGAAGCCGTACATATTATTAAAGGCAGTATTAGGAGAGTAATTCAGTATAATTAACTTTGACCCATATTAAGAGAGGAAATGTTCAGTTATCCCTTATATAAAAAATTTCAATTGCCCCAACCTTACAGTTATTTCTATCGTTTATACACCCCCTACAATCGACCTATGCTGGAAATGTTCGGCCAGGAGAGCTGGTAGCAGTAGGGTGGCGCTTTTTTATATATAGAGAGGATTCCCGATATTAATTAAATGAGAGATGTCCCCGTATATTATTAAAGACAGATGTTCCCCAATCCAAACGCATTTCAAGGCCTTGCTTAATTCAAAAAGAACAACATTTCAAGTCCTTGCTTAAGAACATCAAGTCCTTGCTCAAGAACATCAAGTCCTTGCTCAAGAACATCAAGTCCTTGCTTAAGAACATCAAGTCCTTGCTTAATTCGATAATTATATGCACACTAACCAAGCACTTATTTTAAATGAAAAGAAATGTTTATTTATTCCAGTTTATTTAAACGAACGGACATCGATTAAAAGATTTAAGGAACGAAATCTGAGACATACTGTAGCTGCGACAATTTGATACATTTCTTTTAAGACCGCCGTACAAAAGGGATAAATAAAAGTATCTCATTTCGAGAAAAATTTAAGGCGCTCCAATTTCTTTTACAACCGAATATAAACCTTCCTGTATAAGAAACCCCGTGTTATATTTCCTAATTAACATCTGTCCCGCACTATCACTTCGAAGTAACCCTTTTGGAGCGACGAATTTATCTGCAACACAGCAGCCAAGCAGAATATCACATTTCTAATAAAGAACATTTAAAAACATATGATTCAAGTGGTTGTAAAGAAACCCTTTGAGCGAAATACTTAAACAAGTTGAATCAAACATGATATTTTCTTATCTTTCATAGATATAGTTTTAAGAGGATCAGATGTCCCCAAAACCTTTCGTTTCTCTTAATGTCGTTCATTCCTCTCGCTCTTAATAAATTCCTTTCTCTTAATATCGTTCAAAACATAATTTTTTCGCTTCTCTTAATATCGTTCATTCCTCTCGTATTAACTCAATATCTTTCGTAATATCATTAAATTCCTTTCTAGTAATATTATTAAATACTTGTTTCATTTTAGTAGAGTTTACCCTAAGTAAATAACGTTTTCTATACATATTTTAGAAAATTCGAATTTAAGGCTTAAGTTAACCATTTTTCTCCTTTACAGTGCATATCAAATTGATTATGCACAGTTGAAAGGTGTTGAGGCCAGCTTATATAATACTTTTATTACCCCACGTCATTTTTTGAGGAAGCGTTTTAACACTGCATTTTAAGATAAAGTTTAAAATATTAATTTTCTGCATCACGTTTATTCATGATCTATCCAAAAAGAAATACCGAATTATAAACCTTTACTCTCTCTCGCCCCCTTTTCTCTCAGGCAAAAACTTAAGACCCGCTCATAATCACCGTTCAGTAACCTCCCACTAAAACACAAGCACCCTATAAGCGTTCGACTTTCTTAAAGTGTAGGGGAGGGAGGAAGACTTTTCTTCATCATGCCCCATTCTAGGGGGAGCGTGCTCTCCCCGTGCCTATAAAACGCGTGACAGAGCCATACACAAATCAGTTTAATTAAGTTTTCAAACGGTTCATATGAATTCAAAGTAAATGCCGTCGGACGAGTTCCCAAATATGAATCTATGAGTGTCTTTTGCGAATAATCGTTTTCAGTGAAGTATATGGAATCTATTGTGTAGCCATTTTTTGTAGAAGGGTTTTTTTTTTTAAGTGCACAATTTTAATCTATTATCATTTTTATTTGGAAGGTCAGACTTTTCCATTCATGGGTGTCTAGGAGAATTTACGTCACCTGAGATGTTCCTATGTTGTGATTCAGTGTGAGTAGCTATTTTTTATCTATATATATCGTCGCTATATATATAATATCCATTCTCTACGTATGTGTCGTTATTTTTACAGTGTTGACGCGTGTGTCCATTTTATGAGATTAGTAGATGCTGGAGACACATTCGCGAGCCAAACCATAGAGCACGCGGCGTTACAGGATTCGTCCTACGAGGGTAACCCCCCCCCCTCTCTCGAGCAATTACACCGTGTAAGTAATTCAGTCTATTAAAACTCTTTCATAAAACCTCATTTAAAAAGATCCTTAATATTATTTTTTCCAACTGAATGTTATTTTTTCTGTTTTTAGGGACGACCATATCGAATGTGAAATTATAGGATTTATAATGTAAGATTTTATCCTTGTGTGTTGCATTTAATGATGTTTTACTGATGCAATTTGAGTGGCCTTCATTTAGCGTATACCTCAAATTTCATGTAATATATACTATCTATATATATATATATGAGGGGCCGCGCGTCTTAAGGTACCTAAGCGCCACCACAGGCGAAAACGTGTTTTTGATGGATATCACTTTTCACTCTTCCTCCATCGCGTGGTTTGGGTTATAATGACCTTACCACACTAGAGGTATGGTTGAAAACCTTATGAAGCGAACTACTTTTTTCACCTCTATCGCCAACTGGGCTCTGCCGCCCAGATGTGATGCGCGTCTTAAGGCTCCAATATCCCGTTCAACTGGTGGGAGGTGATGGGGAGAGATTGGGATAGGGAGAGAGACAAACAGACAATAGGGTGACAGACAATAATAAGAGAAGGTATGGAATGACAGAGTATTGAGTAGTGCTATTTCTTCTTTTTTTATTAATTTCTTTAATTTTTGTACTAATAATAGGCAATAAGGCATTGACTTTTTACTCAATAATGTTTATTTTACCTGCCATACATGTGATTTACATTAATATGGAATCATTCTGTGCCAGAAATCGCACCCAAAGTTCGGCATAATAAGAAAATCAAAAAATTAAAAAAAATATATATAAAATATAAAATATGAAAATTTATTCCAAAAACTCATTAACATTTTCATTAGCATACTTAGAACTCTAATTTAGCCAAAAATGAACATTCTAGCTCAATTAATAACAGATAATATTGCCAGAATATTGCTGAACTTTGGAGGCAATTTCTGGCGAATTTTAATTTTGGCGCTTAGGTGCTTTAAGACGCGGGACCCCTCATATAGTTTTAAGATATTTAAAGCATCCACTATTTTTTAAAAGCTCTGACACGGATATTCTCAGCAGTGTATTGGAGTACGAAAGAGTAACATTGTCTCCCCAAACTAGTGACCTAACCGTGTCAGAATTCAAAACCTCTTTTGAACAATAAACTCTAATAAACTTCGTTTATACTCTACTATTATTTGCATCGACTGTATTTTTTTTTTTTTTTTAGGAACGTTCATCCCGACTGTCAGATTGTCGCTGAGCTGTCGTGAGTTTTTTATTCTTTTTCTTGTGTGCGGGTAAGAATAATACAAAATACTTTCAACACTTTATTATTTTAATATATAGTATCATCATAATACAAAAACGGAGAAAAATATCAAATTAACACAAATCGGCGAATTATAAAAACGGAGAAAAATATCAAATTAACACATAATTCCATTTTACATAATACTAGTTTTTCCACATAGTGTATATATATATACACTACGCTTTACAAAGGGGAATCTGCAGACTACCTCATTAAACATGAGGTTTTTATTAGTTTTATAGTTGCACAAATCCAGCTTTTTTAAGAAGTCCTAATATCTGTCCCCGAGAGCTAGAAATTAAATAAAGCAGAGGCAATGGGGTCCACACATATTTGAAAAAAGCGATTGATATCTTTCCATCCAACTTTTTGTACACGTATATTTTTATAAAATCCATAATTACGGGGTCGATCCACAATTGCATTGCTAGAGAATCATAACAGTAGAGACAGTCTTTATTTCTAACAAATATAGCGAACCAGTGCGTACCCGGGTTACCCAGTGGGTCCATTTTCCTATAAATGCAGCATTTTTCTTAAACGGTTCTTTCAATTTTTCATTTTTCGCACAAGTACCGATGAATATGTCCCATGTGAAACAGTCCCTCTTCATAACTGCTCGTATAGCCATTTCATCGATTATTTTAAAAATCACCAGATACACTTCTGAAGCGATCAATCTCGATGACGCTCTGACTTTCCAAGTAAAATAATGCACTTATAGGGTTGGTTACTGCCTCACCAAACTCGAGTCTTACCACGAGACTACCGTGTGCCTGTTCATTCACATGGGTGTTTGCGCTCGCACACTGATCGGCGGACAGATCAAAAACATACAATGAGCTTCCATTTATAAACTCATCCATAGTAACTCCCAACCCAAAAAACATCACAGCCATTATATCGCTGGATAGGTTGTAGTACGCGCATGAAAATAAAGAAAACTCTGAATCTGTAGAACATCTCATCTCCAAACCACCATCAACAGGTGCACCAATAATATATGAATTTATGCTCTTCAAGCCAAAATTTGGGATTTGAAGATGGATTTCTTGTAATCACCTACCATGGACTTATGGTTGAGCAATCCAATAATAACACGCTGTGGGAGAATCCCCAAGGCTACATTTTTTATCTGCTTGGTGGTTACACCTGCCGTGACGGTATGCGTTTTAAAATCACCCGCCTTATCGGGTATTTAGCTGTATCTTTCAACAAACGTTTTTCAATTTCCATCTGCCTCGTGGCAGATAGCTTCACGCGACGAACTCTAAGATACGTATCTAAAATGTGTATAACAACCGGTTTGACAAATTGTTCGACACCTTCACCCAAATTTAAACATATCTCGGGGGCTGTACTTGTAATTTTAATCCACATTCTACGCCATTCAAAAGCAGTTTATCTTGCTAAAAAAATCCGAATGAGTCGCTGAATGCAATCGTATATTTTCTTTTTAGAATTTTTAAATTAATTTTTACGCTGGTCATCAATTAGGTGGTGTAATACCCATGAGCAGCAAAATGTGTCTCTTTTGCATCTCTCGTAAAGGTTTAGACAGTTTCTAAATAGGCTCTATAACGATGATGGCTAGCCCCAGGCGATACGTTAGTTTGATTCAGGTACATATCACACTGGCTTATCGGCGTGTGTAGGAAGTTGTTTTAAGGGTATACAGCTTAACACTCTTCACAAACTGTGCCGTCCGAATGTGCAATTCTTGATTTAGCATAAAGAAATCGTCGGAGCGGTCGATAAAATGACTACCTGACGATGAAATCACGAACTCTATAGGCGCCGTCGTTGATCCAATAGCGTTGAGAGGATAAATTATGAAGAATTCGGTCCCCACAATACTCTTCTTTCCGTGGCACGTCAAAGAGATTCAGCTCGGATTTGCAGCATTCCGAAATGTGAGGATGGATAAAATGAGTCATAGTGTCCGTTAATGCACCCTTCCACGTCAGTTGTACAATCAGTTATGAGAAGCCTCTTTAACAGATTTACCTTATATTAGTTTTTACAAAATAAGTCCACGACCGGTTTCACACACTTGGTACATCTCTTTGAAGTCTTTAACCGTTTTATACTACGGTTTGGATGCTTAGCTTTCCTTTTTTCCCTCGTCGTACAGTACGTTTTCTTCCTCTTTTAGATACCTTTTTCTTTCTTCCTCCACCGCGCATTTTCCTCTTGACATCTTTCACGTCTCATTCCGTCGTAAATGTTTTCTGAGATTCTTTAGGTTTTCTACCAACCATTATATCTTGAAATGTGTTAAGTCCTGATTGTAGGACCTCCTTTCCAAGATATATGGCCCCACTTTTCAGTAAGGGCACTGCAGTACGTACTATAGCCGAAAAAGTTGACCTGATCCCACTTCCACGTTGGTATCTCACCCCACGGTAGACGGTAAATGGTCTCTGTGTCATTGTGTCACAACACTCCGGAAATGTAGCTTCAAGGTTAAGCTCCCGTATCCGAATGGAAACTTTTTCCCCTCAATCGTTCTTATATATATTCAGATGATGGTTAATAGGTTAGGTGAAACTTTTACATAATGATGCTTATCATGTGATGCTTAAGCTCTTGCCTCTATGATCAGGGATGTGTACAATACGTAACAATCGCGTCTGGCTATCCCCAAGAAATTGGTGGTCCACGGTATCACTGTAAACATACCACATGCTTGGGGGAGGGGGTCCAAAGGCTAATTTTGACAAGTTTAGTTGGTACAATAAGCAGGGGTATTCGTGCTGTAACTCGCGAAAAGTGTCTCTTTCGAATGTTCCAAAGTACCTATCCGTGGGTATAATTTGGAACAGTTCATTATCCTTAATATTTCTATTAAGCGTTGATTTTAGCGTGTCTATGTTTACGACTTCAAAAAATAAATCGGCAGTGAGAACACTCTTACTGTATTTAAAGCCCTCACAATATCAGAGACTGTATCATATTGTCCAGGGGCTAGTGATACTTTTCCGCTATAGTACTGTCTCTCACCAAACTAGACTGAACGCATAGTATAATCTAAAGTTAAACCTATTTTTCACACTCATCGGCTCTTCTAACACCCAGAAAAACAACCTCATTCTTTTCAACGGTTAAAAACTTGGTGTCCAACTGAAATTCGCACAGACCGACCTCGTATGATCCACCCCCCCAATTCGATAGGTCCATGTAATTCTGTCATAAAGCTGGACAGGGTGTTGTCAGGATGCACGTCCAAAGATGCAGAAGAGGGGAACGTGACGTAGAAGTGGTTAGGCGTCATCTTGTAGACTAGTCAAATTTCATTATTATTGTTATATTCTGTGAAGGCTACACTTAAGAGTGTGTCGTGTTAGAGATGGAATCTGTAGAAAAATGCATTATATCTGGTCCTACAGGGTGTGTGAAAACTGTGTTTATGCTTAAAATCATTAAAGATAAGGACGAACTGTTGCACAAAGTTATATGGTATTATTCGACATACCAAGCCGTATTCAATGAGTACCAAGATGTCATTTTGTTCCACAAAGGTGTTTACGATGTTATTTCTTAAAGGGTGATGAACACACGGTTATTGTAATTGACGATCTCATGTTAGAAATGGATAACATTTACAGTATTCTCCCATCATCTTAATATAAGCGTGTTTTTCATTAATCGAAACCTGTTCTTCAAGAATAGATACATGCGTGATGTATCGCTAAATGCGCAATATCTAATCTTATTCGCCCAGCGTAGAGATGTGGCACAAATTAGGGTTTTGGCCTAAGAACAATATATTCCTGAACGAGCCTGAAACGGTATACATCCCAGAATGACAAGGAGGTTAAAGAAATATTGTGAATTAATAAAGATCTACCAACGACTACCACGCACTCTACAGCGACTGTTTGTTAAAAATGTTGACCCAGACTTTTTAAAATGCGTCTGTAAAATCTGCCTTAACGTTATAAAATGCAATGCACCAATGAAATCTCTCAGAAGACGCGCTTACGTCGTTACAAGAGCATAATACGCGCACTCGCTCGTAAAAAGCAGAGTGTGGGAAAGAAAACACGAATCATTGTGCAAAGAAGTGGCTCGTTCCTCCCCATCTTATTTTCAGTTTTGGCGCCTTTATTTTTTAGTATAATATAATGAAGAAAGTAGACATGCTTCCACACGAGGTGTATACCTCGTTACAAAATACAAAGGAATCACCACTAGATCCGGGAAAAAATAGGCTTAAAAAAATGGAGAATGAATTGTTTCCGTCGAGAAAAGAATTTTATATCAAAAAGCTCTACATAAATTTTTTCAAGAGCTCGAAGCTTATAATAAACCGGCCGAGGTCCCAATAGTTATCAGACATAGCACTGATGCTGACGGATCTGAGGCCGAGGTTAGAGACGAGCAACCAAAGACCAATGGAACGCAACACATCGAGCATGTATTAAAAAGTAGCCTTCCTCATACAGTGAGGAATAATGGTATAAGTCTTTACAATCTATTGAGTGAGGACCCCATTATACATTGGTCCAATACAGGCGAGGTTGTTGTTGGAGGGTCAAAGGTACAGGGTTCGAACATCATTGATATCGTGCATGATTTGGTGAGAAAGTGGGCTACACCTTCGCCAACCGGATGGGAGCCTATTAAAGCTAGACTGCAGAAAATAAACATCTTAGAAACGTTGATAGGTAACCAGAACAAAATAAAAGACTTGGGGGAACCATCGCAGGTACCACAACTAAACACACCTTCACCTTCATCGGTAGCATCTCGAAAGAAGAAGAGACCATCCGCCAACGGACAATCTTACTCGATCGCCTCTAAAATACATAAATGGTTAACATATTAAGAAAAAGTTATTATGAGATTTCTAATCCAGCATCCTACGGTGGTGTTAATAGATTGTACAAGGGAGTATATGATGAGAGTGTAGAGAAAAAAGATGTTGAGAGGGTTTTGTGTGAACAGGATGCCTGTACATTACATAAACTCGTGAGAAGAAGGTTTAAGACTGCCAAGACTTTAGCAGCCATGGTTGATTCTATTTGGCAGGCGGATTTAATAGACATACAGAGGTATTCACTCTCTAATGAAGGGTATAGATATATTTTGTTTATAATAGACGTGTTCCCTAGGTACTTTTGGCTAGTCCCATTTAAGAATAAATCGCCTGAATCAGTAGCTAAAGCGACAAAGTGCTGATGTTGAAATAAAGCAGGATTCCCGGTTATTTCTGTACAGATTTGGGTAAAGAGGTTATAGGCCGAGATTTCGAGAACATGTTGAAGGAGTTTAACATTAGTTCAGCATACCATAAAGGAGCGTATGCATCGTTATTTCACACATAAAAGCACATACAGATACATAGACATTCTGGAGCCTCTGGCTTTATCCTACAATCGGTCACGGCATCGCATGATTGGCACATCTCCTAATGAGATTTAAAGAGAGACTACCATATAGAGCCCTGCTCGTTTCAAAATAAATGACTATGTAAGGCTGTTACGAGCTGGAAATATGTTCGTGAAAGGTATTGATCAAGGGTGGACTTAGGAGATTTTTAAAGTTAGATCTATGAGGCCTAAAAACGAAGTGATGCTGTATTACGTTGAAGATTTGAATGGAGAAGTTGAGGGAGACCTTTAAGTCGATGAGATGCAGAAAGTGGTATTTAACTTAGGTAAAAAAGCGTTTAAAAATTGAGAAAATTTTAGGCAGTAAAAGTACAGGGAAGAGAAAGATGTATCCGGTGAATTAGCTAGGATACCCTGAAATCTTCAACTCCTATATAAAAGCTCAAGTATTTTAAATGTTGTGCCTTATATTCTTCTTCTTCCCCAGAACCGTGAATGACGAAGTACAAAAGCATGTCCCTACTATCGATATTGCTGACGACGACGATGGTGTGGTTACAGACCCACTCAGCGCCCCAACAGATGTGGAAAATCCAGCAGCAGCATCCCCCCTCGTCAACTCCGGAAAAATAAAGTGTGCGCATGAAACATCTTCCCCGGCAAAGCGCGTAAAGTCATCAGTGATAGATCCTCAACCCTCCACGTCTTACGGCACGATTCCCTCAGTAGTACCATCTAAAAATAATAAAGTTGTACCCAATTACACCCGATTCTTCCGATCCTTCCACCTCACCAGTCATCGGTATATCATTCGAACAGCTACGCAACGTTACCGCCTCCCCAGCCCTGACTAGAAACCGATACATGGTCAGGATCAACCCCCCAAGTCGTGTATAGTGACAGATATGAACACGGCCTGCGGCGCATCATTGAACGTATTGTAGAATTTGCTCTTCAGAGCAGTGAGGGGCTTGAAGTCAGGACGTGTCTGGCGCTTGGGTTCAGGTCAGCTGATGCCGATAGAGCTAGATGCTGCTGTAGATGTAGAGTATATCTTCGGCCGAATAATGTAAGCCGCGCAAAGCGGTACTGAGCTTAATTTGAAGAATTTTACGATTGATATAGACCATATCTACAGATCTGAAGGCCACAACGCAACGCCTTATGCCCTTAAATTCAATTCTCAGGCTAATTACAGATTTCACATAAACTCCAAGCGTGGTTGCAGTTTTATAACAGTAGTCTTAGCTCATATGTTTGCCGTATTAAATTCACGGGTCAAGCAGATTTGGTTGTCGACGGTAGTGGTGCGTGCCCGTAAACTGGCTGTGGACTGTAAACTTGATTTAACTATAATATGCGTCCTGAAGAGTTGAGCAGGAAATGAATGTTCGTATAGTTTGCAATGGATGATCGTCGTAGGACTGTGTATGTTTTTAAAAGCTGTGTGAGAGACCGTACAAGACTCCTACTTATTTTAGGCTTGTCTGGGGCAACGTATCTCCCCATAGGTAATATAAGGGACTTTTACGCGAGTTATGAAAGTCGAAAATATGGAAGGCATCATGAGTTGTGTAAGGGATGTCTCGAGTTTGCTGATGATATAGTGAAACATCGTAAGGAATGCCACATGGTATGTGAACAGTGTAAAAGCTCCAAATGTGAAAGTTGTGTAGTTGAAGCTGAGAAGCGCGACTGTAATGTATGTAAGCGAATGTTTTGCGCTCCATAAATCAAATGGCACTTCCAGGAAAATTAGGATTTGTGAATGTGGTATGTTTCATATGATGGATAATTGTGGGAAATTCACGCATAAATGTGATGAAATTCACTGTTTTACATGTCATAAGAAATATAAGGTGGATGGAGTAAAACATGTGTTATATGAAAGATGCTAAGCCTAAAAATAGAGCTTGTAAACTGTGTACTACGATATAGAGACTTACACAAACCCTGAAACAAACGAGGTTATTCCACATTTACTCGTAAGTCAGACTATTTGCGCCGAATGCATAAACATTGAGTGTGATGATTGCCCCAAATGCGGTAAGCGGACAAACATTTTTAAGGTGTCTGCAGGAGATTCCCCCGTGAAACTCTTTGCGAACTATATTGTGAAGCTGGCAGATCAGTTAAAAAAAAATGACTGTATGTTCTTGCTCACAACGCCGCAAAATTTGACACACAGATCCTTTACAAGGATCTTGCCTGTTGCCCCTTGAACATGACTCAGCAGGGATATTCACGGGCGACCCTTTGGAAAGAGAAAACAAGCTTATACGGATGCAGATAAGGGGTAATGTACAGTTTAATGACAACCTGCTGTTCACACCTTGTAAATTAGCTAAGCTTCCCAAGGTGATGGGTGTAGGCACAGAAGTATCAAAAGGGTATTTCCCTTACACATTCCTCACTCAAGACACTTTAAATTATGTCGGCCCGCCACTCCACAAACACTATTTTAACTATGAATGTATGAGTACAGGTGAACGTGAAGATTTTGATCGCTACTACAGCAACTTTAATGAAGATAACCCTTACAATATAGCGTATGAGGGTGAACGTTATTGTGTGAATGACGTGCGTGTACTTAGAGTATGCTTTCAAGCTTTTAGAAGTATGTATATAACCCGTTTCAACTGTGATCCACTACAAGCCGCAACCACCATCGTCTCATTTTGTTTTGCTGTATTCAAGAACAACTTCATCCCTAAAGATAGGTTGGCCGTTATTCCTCGAAACGCACCGCGCAGTTATGGTTATTAGGCCATTTACTGGCTCACACATACAACAGCAGTCAGGTGTATATATATAAAACACACTCGCAACACGGGGGAAGTTGCCATTAAGATCATTGGCAGTGTTTTTTGGGTGGACGGCTTAAATGAGGATCCAGCCACTGGTGAGGAGACGGTGTACTCCTTTAATGGTTGCTGCTGGCATCGCTGTTCATGACCTGAGTATGCCGTCACAGGGGACCTCAATGAAAGATCCCACCCCCACCCGACAGCCTCGCATGAACCCGCACCCGCGATGAACTTATAAGTTCTCAGTTCACTCACAAGGTTTTGTGGGAGCATGAATATGATGACTGGCTGGAAACCGATGAACAGTATCGTGAAGAAATAAGAGCCATCAAACACACCGTGGTGGTGGAGCCACTCAAATGCGGTGACAGCTTGTTTGAAGGACGTACAAACCCCTTCAAACTTTATTTTCCGCCTACGAACGGGGTGAAGCTTCACTACTACGACTTCTGCTCATTATACCCTTACGTGATGAAGAACAATCCGTACCCCGTACGCGCTCCTGAAAAACTTGTGGGTCCATCCTTGCCTACCATCGAGGACTTCTCAGCCAACTTGAGTGAGAGCTACTTTGGGTTTTCTTTCGTAGAAGTGCTCCCCCCCCTAGCGATTTATGGATGTCGATCTTGCCTGTTGTTTTAGATCACAAACTCATGTTCCCTCTGTGTGTGAAGTGCGCAGAGGAGAATAACGGTGATTGTAATCACACGATCAACTAGAGGAATATCAGAGGGGTATATATAAGTCCTGAACTGTCCCTAGCCCTCCGTCACGGGTACAGAATACTAAAGATATATGAGGTTTGGATGTTTCAGAAGCTCCCCAACCTTTTCACACAATATATAAATACATTTTGAAGGATAAAGTAGAAGCCTCAGGATACCCACGAGAAGTTGAGACCGAAGATGAGAAATCGGCGTATATTCAGCGCTACCATGATCGTGAAGGGATACAACTCGACCGTGCGCAAATTGTGAGGAACCCTGGCAAGCGCTTTAGTGCAAAGTTGAGCCTAAACAGTCTTTGAGAAAAGTTTGCTCAAAATCCAGATAAGGGGAATGTACATCTAGCACAAAGTTATAGTGAAGTCTGGGATTATGGGAACGCCAACGATAAAGAAGTTATGGAAATCGTGATTGTTGGTGGCTCGAAGGTTGGTCATCCTGGGTGTCTATGTGGTAACGGAGAACAACGAATCCGTTGTCGTAGACGTTCAGGCAGGGGAATTGGTCTGAGCCTTTGGACTTGAGGGTCCATCGGAAGAACATCTACTTTGAGTTGGAAAGTCGTATTTGCTTCCGAAAAGGATGCAAAGCGTCTCTGCAAAAGAGACACCGCAAAACAATCCATTCCCCCTTGAGATGCAAGTAAAACTATTAGAAAATGCTTTCTTTGAAATTAAAGCTTTTATTCACTTATAGCGATAAAACTTATGGCGCTATTCCTTTTATTTAACTGTTAATTAAATTTCAAACAAGTTTAATTTGTATATATACCTCTAAAAGTTTTTTTACACTCAACTCTCTCCTGCATCAACCTCTCTAAAAGAATTAATGAACCGATGGAGGAAATTTTTGCAAACAATTAACGGTAAAACCGTTTTTATGTTTCTTTATAAAATATATTAATTAATTCATATAAATATTTCCACATCCTGTTTACAATGAGAACTAGTTTATGAAATGACTGAAAAATATGTTAACTTCTTTGATTGTCCTTTTTATTTAATTAGATTGTTTTTGCAAACGAGTAAAATATAATTTTTTTATTATTTAATTCATTCATTTTACCACTGACGTCACATCCTATTTGTGTAAAAAGGTTTTCACATTTAAAATATCTATCATTCTCTCGGTAACAGAGAATGAAACAAGAAAATGCGGCCCACATTCTTAATTACTACAAAGGTCGCTCACCTATTACGTCCGGTTTCGGGTTCTTTCGGCCCGAAACGAAAGGTCAATCCTTCTGTCCTTCGTTCGCTTTTCTCGAGGGTTCCTTCTGGAGGGTTTCTTCTTCTCGAAAAGGAATGTCAATCCTTCCGTTCTTCTGCTGCTTCGTGAGTTTCGATGCTGCGCTGCGCTGCTGATTCTCGAGGGTTCCTTCTGGAGGATTTCTTCTGCTTGCTCGCAAGAATAGCCCCTCACGCACTTTTCTTTGCTACAGTATCTTATCTCGTGGTTTCTTACTTAACCCTTGGCACCGATTCTCTCGTACTCGCTCAACTTCTTGGAAGGGTGTCTAGAAGAAAATGGGGAAGGAAACTTACCTTGACCCCACACCTGACACCAGTTTCTGTTACTCTTTTCTTCCTTTAATTTAGTTCCTTCACATGTAACAGAAAATAGACTCCCGGCGAACTCGACCTGAAGAATCTTCGCAATGTGTTATTCCCTGGGCACTCGTTTTCGAGAGCTTCGGGCGGTTTCGGTGGGGACAAGAAAATGCTGGGCAAAGTTTTTCGTTTAATGAGCGTGAATCAGATTGCCTTAATATTCGAAATATAAACAAGTGGAAGTCAAGTCGTTTCTTGTTCGACTTTAAATCAGAGTTATTTATTAGACTTAGTCAGATTTTATCCAAGATTTCTCATAAGCGATTCCTACCTTTCTTACCGCGAGGCTTAATCTGTACTGCTTAATCGAAAGTTGTTTGTGTGCTTCTCCTCGAAGGGAGGTATTAAGGAATTGGGAATCCAGTCGAATCCGGAAATCCGCGTCTGACCTCCGCGCGCAAGAATCTGAGTTAAGGGTGTGAGCGCTTGCTTTTTATACTAGAAGAACCAGAACCTGCGTCATTCGTACAAGAGCGTGGGCCAAGTCAATACCTATGACGTCACCAGTACGAGGTGCATTTACGTCAACTCGCGTGTGAATCCCGTTTGAAAGAAAATATCAAATGCATTATATATAGTCACGAGAATTACTAAATGCAGGATGTATGGTCATGAAAATATTTGAAACCCTTAATTTAGCTCTGCGCAATCGGGAGAGCCAATCCTTTTCCTGCTAATGATTGTCTCTAAGTCCGTGAAGTAAGTCAATTAAGTATAATTAAATAATCTTGCATGTATAGGAGCGCGGTCGTGAAGCGACTTCAAGTGTTTTATAGCTTTGGGCTTTATATGGCTTTAACAAAATAATGTAAATTGGAAATGAAGAAAGATAATATAACATATATAATATATATATATATAGACATACACTGTATATATGTATATATATATTTATATATATTTGTGTATATATATATATATATATATATATATATATATTATATATATATATATACTGTATATATGTGTGTGTATATATAATACACATATATTATACGTCCCTCGGAGTTAGAGTAAAATGAATCACTCCAAGAGGGTATAATATTGTACTCCTGGCTGGGAAATACCGTCTCGATGTCTTGTAGATCCCTGACCACAGAGCACGCCGGAACTAAATCCGTTTAAGGGTCACGGGGTAGAAATTTCTTATCGCAAGTCCCCAAAAGTCAAAGTTCAATGAAACATCGGCAGCTATTATTTTAATTGAATTTTGGCAAGATGGTTATTAATCAGTTATATTAAATTAACTATTTCTTCACAGATAGTTTATAAACCGATTTCTTCACTAAATTTAATAATTCCAATAATAGTTAATCCTTATTTCTAAGACTGATTAAATATACGTAAAATTTTTGGTTTGTGCCTATTGTCTGTCCTACAATCAGGTCACAAACCCAAATTCCCGATACAAAGTAATTTCCTAACGAGATGAAAAGCACCCATCACCTCGGAGATCCCTTCTGAAGCCCTCGGCCTAGACTTTTCTAAATCTGAGTTTCCAAGCATAGGACCCCCTCCTTAATTACGGCGGAATCCTATTTCGTCAGGCGTGAGAAGTGCGTTGACCTGCGTGAGACGCAGGAGTGCGCAAGGTTCTCAAGGCCAAAGTGCCTGTGTGGCATTCTGGCAAGCCGAGTTTCCAGGCGGACGTGGGAGAACAATGAGCTACTTGGGGCTGGCGGACGTGCGAATGCACACGACCTCCTCAGGCTTGTACACGAAATGGAGGCGAATGATCTCTTGCTTCTTCAATCCTGGTTCTTGTGTGGAACATTATAGTAGGGTGATCGTTCATGTATAACATATATATATATATATATATATACAATCTGTGTGTGTATATATATATACACACACATATATAATGTGTGTGTGTGTATATATATATTTATATACAGTACATATATACCTAGTATATATACGTATTATGCTCCCCTTGGCTCTTGGGAAGTCAGGTGAATTCGATTTATTCCAAGAGGGTATAATATTGTACTACTGGATCGTCTGGGCCTTATTAATGTATTGCCCAGACGTGATCACAGAGTACGCCGAAAATATAATATATATATATATAGACATACACTGTGTAATTATAATATATATATCTATATATTTGTGTATATATATATATATATATATATATATATATACTGTATATATGTGTGTGTATATATATATACACACATATATATTATACGTCCCTCGGAGTTAGAGTGAAATGAATCACTCCAAGAGGGTATAATATTGTACTCCTGGCTGGGAAATACCGTCTCGATGTCTTGTAGATCCCTGACCACAGAGCACGCCGGAACTAAATCCGTTTAAGGGTCACAGGGTAGAAATTTCTTATCGCAAGTCCCCAAAAGTCAAAGTTCAATGAAACATCGGCAGCTATTATTTTAATTGAATTTTGGCAAGATGGTTATTAATCAGTTATATTAAATTAACTATTTCTTCACAGATAGTTTATAAACCGATTTCTTCACTAAATTTAATAATTCCAATAATAGTTAATCCTTATTTCTAAGACTGATTAAATATACGTAAAATTTTTGGTTTGTGCCTATTGTCTGTCCTACAATCAGGTCACAAACCCAAATTCCCGATACAAAGTAATTTCCTAACGAGATGAAAAGCACCCATCACCTCGGAGATCCCTTCTGAAGCCCTCGGCCTAGACTTTTCTAAATCTGAGTTTCCAAGCATAGGACCCCCTCCTTAATTACGGCGGAATCCTATTTCGTCAGGCGTGAGAAGTGCGTTGACCTGCGTGAGACGCAGGAGTGCGCAAGGTTCTCAAGGCCAAAGTGCCTGTGTGGCATTCTGGCAAGCCGAGTTTCCAGGCGGACGTGGGAGAACAATGAGCTACTTGGGGCTGGCGGACGTGCGAATGCACACGACCTCCTCAGGCTTGTACACGAAATGGAGGCGAATGATCTCTTGCTTCTTCAATCCTGTTTCTTGTGTGGAACATTATAGTAGGGTGATCGTTCATGTATAACATATATATATATATATATATATATATATATATATATATATATATATATACAATCTGTGTGTGTATATATATATACACACACATATATAATGTGTGTGTGTATATATATATTTATATACAGTACATATATACCAAGTACAGTATATATACGTATTATGCTCCCCTTGGCTCTTGGGAAGTCAGGTGAATTCGATTTATTCCAAGAGGGTATAATATTGTACTACTGGATCGTCTGGGCCTTATTAATGTATTGCCCAGACGTGATCACAGAGTACGCCGAAAATGAATTTTCCTTTCAGAGTCCGGGAAATTTCCCTAACCCTTATTTCCGCTAAGTCAAAAGTGGATTAACTGAATCACTGATTAATTTCAATTACTTTAATCAAATTCAGGCAAGCGGATTACAATCAAATATTTCTTCACAGAACACGATTTGGTTATAAAAATATATCTTCTACACAAGTTTCTAAGAGTTATAATAAATTCATTCTTAGTTCTAGAATCGACATTTAATGTTATGTTAAATTAAATAAGGTTTGCGTCTGCTGGCATTTCCTCCAGTCAGATCCTCAATCTCAATACTCCGATATAAAGCAATTTCCCTACGGGGTAAAATGCTCCCTTCACCCAGGGGAGACCCTCTTCTAAGGCACTCACCGGCCCGTTCTAGGATCTCAAGCACAAGCTAATGTCATACGAGGTGACTCGCACCTCGTCACCCGCGGAGACCTAATCAAGAGTCTCACCAGAGGAGATCTCTTCAAGAATCTCACCCGTTGAGGTCTATTCTAGAATCTGATTCTCAAACGCTGGACTCCCCCTTATATACGAAGGAATCCATTCCAACATGAGTCAGCTAGCCGTGGGATTGAGACACAAGAGAGCGCGAAGTTCTCAGAATCAAAGCCCTTTGCATCCAAGCTTGCTGAGTTCCCATGCGGAAGTCCGAAGCGGATGCAAGGCCACGCTAAGGCTGGTTGAAGGGCAAACACGTGAGCAACGAGTGAATGACATCTCGCTTCTCGAGTCCGGTTTCCATGAGTGCTTTGAATGATGGGCGACTGTTCATGTATAACATTCGTCCATCCTTAAAAAGATAAATAAAACTTTGCCTTTATCGGAAGGTCGGTCTTGTGAAAAGTCTTGAAGAACATGCACAAAGGTGAAGGGCTATTCATTTGGCAGCGGTTACCCTACATAAAAAAGCCATTTGTACTGCAAATGAAGAACACTTCACACGTTAAATGTTGATTTATAATTGAAACAAATTTATTTAAGTTTTAAAGGGAAACTAAATTAACATAATCTCAATTTACATCTGACCACATATTACATAAATGCTCACAAACGATGTTATTTATATGACGTCACTCCGTCATGCGTCATAGAGGAAATATCTTCGTTCATGAATTATAGCAGTAGACGAAAGCAATTTAAAACAATTTCAAATATAAACAAGCACTTTATCCATTTTACATAATGTAAGCAGTAAGTTTAATTTATTAAAATAAATCAAATACAGCAATTAATACAGATTATCAATTAACCAAGAATAGGAGTTTTCATTTGTAAAATTTTTCACCTCTTAAAGTGGAGGAAGTATAAACATGTAGTTCGGATCTTTCCTGCTTCCATATCATAATTTTGTAGATTAAATGACTTTTAAGGTCTATTACCTTGAACCATTTAAGGATTATTTCTAATTCTAGAGAGATAACTTTAATAAAAATGACGAAAGGATCGGAATGTACATCACATATATTGTGACTAGTAGGAACTATGGCATATTATCATAAACAATAGAAAGTTATTCAAATAAAGAAAGAACAGGGTGAAAATAAATTCATAGTAGTGAGGTACATGACGTGAACTATTCGCGTGGGAAGTTATGCATATAAAATAAATGAACGGTCAGAGAAATCATACAAACAAAATAAAATGTAAATGCGTTTATAAAGTAATTTCATGTAAATATTGGTAAACGGCCATTAATGTCACATAAGGATTTTTTAACTGATTTCGGGAAGATACAAAACAGAGACATTCTATAAGATACAATAGGCGTACGTGGAAGCTAAACTTATTACTTCCAAATAAAGAAACTTTTAATATTTCATCGGGTAGCTCCACGTTTTTCCTTCGCGCACTGATTAATTCCCAGATTGAATTCTTTTATTTTCGGAGTATTGCTAGACCTGCCGGCTCATTAAAAATGTGTCAAGTAAATTTACACATTCTTTGTTTAGGCTTGTAGTATGGGTCGAGTAGTATGGTTAACTACTTTTTAATCATATATATATATATATATACACACATACATATATATATATATATATATATATATATATATAATATATATATATACACACATACATATATATATTATATATATATATATATATATATACACATACATATTATATATATATATATATATATATTTCTCATATTTAAACGAAGGGTTGAAATACGAACATTATAATTTTCCACTTACAATGCGTGTGTAGAGCAATGTTCGGTAGCCGATGCATCCGTTGACGGGTTTTGCAAACATGTTCAACCTCTTGTTACGTAAATTGTTGCTGGTTGTCTACAGTTTGAAACGGTAAAAAAAATAATTTTCTCGTATATATATATATTATTAATTAGGTGTTCATCAGCTGGATTGGAAACCATCCTCTGCGTCCAGGTGATGTAGCATCCCGCGATGTTAGGTGGTACATCTAAAATTACAGGAGTAGTTTGTAGACAACAGATGGCATTGTGAGCCTTAGAGACGTTGAATTTAGCTCTCTCTGCCTTATAAATGATGACATTTTTGCGAGCACTCACCCTCGGCCCCATCTCTCTAAATTAAAGAAAGACTAAATTATGCACTTAACATTAAACTGAAATAAATCTGAAGCGTTCATGAATTAAATGTGTAAATGAAGTAAGATTGTGATTTATAAAGAAAGCATAAAAACAAAGTGAATAACTGCATCAGTAATGGAAACTATATGGAGCTTCACTAATAATAATGATAATAATAATAATAATAATAATATCTATATATAAATATGAAGTTTAGAGGCACCATTTATCTTAATGTTAAAAATGTGCAAAGTTTTTATACGCAAAATATTAAGTTTACAAGCCACCCAACACTACTCACGCCCTCCGTCAGTGCCGTTAGTGTGCCTCAATTACCATGCCCATAGCTTTCTTAAACTATCAACTACGTACAATTCCATCCACACCCACTCGTCGGTTTTGCTTTTTATTGAAACTTATTTAAATGATATGTTACTTACCAAGTTATGTTCTTTAAAGTTTTCAAACTGAATAAACTAAAAAACATATCACTTCAAATAAAAGTGTATATATTAAATTTAGTAATTTAAATAAATGTACATTATGGTTGTTCTTATTTGAGCTTAAATTAAAAATTTTGCGAATTTTATGAATTCACCCTGGGATATTGTGCGAATAGCTACAAAAACTAATCCTATAAAGTTTGAGAGCGATCGCATAAATTTTACTACTTCCCCCGGGTGAATCATAGGATAGTGTTGTACGTTGTTTGAAAATTGTCGCTGCGGAATGCTGTTGGATGGAACTGATATCTTCGGCATGTCAGTACTTTGTAGTTGAATTGTATACTAGGTCCCCCTCTACTCGAGTAGAGGACCCTCAATGGGGGTGTCTCATGGGCGCCCATCTCCCACTCATTGTTGCCTAGTTTGCAGAAGTCACGGTGGAGTTGCGGAAATCAGGGTAGCGCTGGCAGTGCGCCTCGACGACCTGGAGGAGGAACTGACGTTGATCCTCGTCCTTTGTCAGTGCCAGGTTGTAGTCTGCATCATAACGACGCCACGCTCGGCGAAGTCGTTAGTGACGAGGAAACTTGCCCCCTCCGTGGGACGGCGGCATACCTTGGTGTCAGTGGGCCACTCCGCTGGGTTGGAGGAGAAGAAGGCGCCGTCGATGCCTAGCACGTGGAACAAGAGCCTCGATGATTGGGTGAGGAAATCCGCGAGGGTCTTGCCGTTCACCACAGCCGGCTTCGGCTTGACGACGACGCGCTTCGGGGGGCTGTCCGAGCCCTCCTGCTCCTCGAGCGCCTTCACCATCATCTTCTTTGTCTCCGCAGATGTGTTGTCGTCGAAGAAGGCGAGCGACACGAGTGGCTCGCTCAGATACCACAGGTGCCGGCTCGCGAAGCATTCGGCCAGAACCTTGGCGAGCGCCTTGCCCTCGTAGCCGACGAGGTCCTGGAGGAGGGCAAGGTCGTCGTCGATGACCAGGTGGCACTCGGTGTTGATGGAATCCCACCGTTCCTTGAATAGCTTGAAGAGCTGGACGTTGGACCGGAGGAGGCGCGGAAACACTCGCCGAACGCCTTGGCGGCGACGAGTTCGAGCATGTGGTGGCGGCAGGCAAGGTTGAGCAGATCCTTCCCCAGCTTCTCTTCGATGAGCACGCAGGCGCCGTCGCCGGTGTTGGACGCCGTCTCATCGAATCTCAGGCCGGCGACGCGGTTTGCGATGCCCCAGTCCTCCAGCCTCGACGACAGCGTCCGCCATTGCTTGACCAGTGCCGGTGGCGATCTTTGGGACAGCGAGGAGCTTGGCGATTCCTTCGCCGGAGACAAGGACGGGCAGTCGTTCGACGTTGTCCGCGCCTCCCGTCACGTCGACCACCAGCTTCCTGTCCCAGTGGACGATGAGCGGGGTGTCAGGCTCAAATGCCCGCTTGATGACGGCAGCGGCTTCCTTGCGGTGCTTGATGCACGAGTAGTAGAACGACGACCGGTTGACGGTGAGTTCCGCAATTTGTGCCCAAGACTCTCGGCAATCGCCGCCGCCCCGTCGTGGACCGCCTTGTTGTCTGTGATGTGAGCGCGGTCGAGCGCGGCGGCCACCTTCGGTGTGTTGACCTGCTGTCGCCCGTGGCGTTTTGGTGGCGGCGGGCTGGCGGCGCTGGATATCGACGGCTGGGCGTGGGCGTCGTTGCTTTGTCGAGGGCGCCGTGGGCTGCCCTCGTTGAAGCTGGAGTCCAGTTTGAGTTTGGTCACTTCCACTTAAGAGCGCTTCCGTTCTGCCTCCTTCTCCAGGCGCGCGCGATCCTCTGCGATGCGCCTGTCGCGCCTCACGCTTGGAGAAGAGGTGATCGACGCCGAGCATCGCCCCACGCCGACCGTACTCGCGCTGGGCCAGGAGAAACGCCTTGTCCTCCTGAATGACGAGCATCTTCAGCGCGTTCCCGTGGGTGATGTCGAATAGATTGTTGAGACCGCGCGTCCAGGCGTTCTGCTTATTCACGAGGAACGGCGTGGTCGCCTGCGTTTTCTTGCGCATCAGGTTCTTCCACTCCTCTTGCAACTTGAGTTTCTGGGCGCAACGATGATGAACGGAGGTCGGGATCCGGGCGATTTCCCAAAACTCGCGGACTTCGTTGATGACGATATTAGCCGCCTTCCGTATTGTCTGTTTGCCAATGATGTGCACATGGAAGAACCGGCGCAGGACCTCTCCTTTCGACGGCAGCTTTGAGCCGGTCAGGGACTCAGATGGGTGGTCGTACGCTTAACATTTGCAATCGACGACATGATTTCAAGTCTGTGAAGGGAAAAATGTTAAAACTTATTAGAAAAACAGACACCTTATAACATGAAATATAACGATTAATATAAATTAATGAAATAGATTTAATAATGAATTAAAATGAAATGATATAAAATTAAAATATGATTCCCTCGCTAGCAAGCTAATATTGACATCTCCAAATTTACTTTTCCACAATTTATTTGAGAAATCAATAACTTGGAGGCTTCGCTTTTAGGCCTATATGGCAAGACGAAACTAAAATATCTGCAAACCGACTCCGACGGTATCATGGCAATAACTGAGTTACTGCATAATATTATTTACTAAAACCGAAAGCATTAGGAGGCTGAGCAATCAAAGAAGCAACCCAAAAGTTCACTGAGTTCACAGGGAGGAGAATGCAAAAATGCCCGTGGGAGGTTTTAAAAATTATCCAATTGCTCTCAAACTTCACATGACTTGTTTCTATGGGTATTCTCACAATATCCGGGGGCGCAGTCATAACAATTAAAAAGTCACAAAATAAGAACAACCCTAATGTACAGTACATGCAGAGTTTAAAATAGAGCTAAAGTTTAAATTAAAAATATATCGCTTCAAATAAAATATATGTAAAAATTCAGGAACATTCTTTAACACATCGTTCCTCGTTCGGTTCTGAAGGAAAACAGGAAAAACAGCCAGTATGCCTTGTAAAGCCGTTTTGCCTGAATCACATGGCTCCTAAAATGGTAAAAAAAGCCACCCTAAGCCCTCTTACGGTTGGTCAGGTCCAGGCATTTCACTGAAAATCACGGAGATATCAAAACATCCACACTGTACAATATGTAAATATGGTTCACGAAAGTATTTCGCACAATCCGCAGAAATCAATTCAAAGTTTGTGAGAAGTAGGTATTTCACAAACATCTGAGCATCGTATATTTCGCACCCAATTAAATCTTTTCCCTTAAAAAAATTATTCGCCAGCCTCACTGACTAATTTTTAAAGACAAAAACGAATGGAATTCGCAATCTGGAAGTCAGGAAACCTAGAAGAAGATCCTGAGTTTTGAAACACATCAACTTCATTGACGAGTGTTATGTACAGTCCCCTGGAATAGTCGCGCTCCACCCCTGTACAGCCCTCTCCGACATTTAGCAGCAACGCAGTCCCTCTCCTCCCTCTACATGACCCTACTCTTCTTCCCACCCCGCTGCTCCTCGATTATTATCTCCTTCCATGTCTGTTATTCTTCTCACCCTATCAGTTACTTCTGTTATTTGTATTTTTGCTTCTTTCTTTTTTACCTTTCCCTCCTTTTCCAGTTCCTCCTTTACATAATAATTGACTCACTCATCCAATCACGTATTTAATTTTTAATAAAACTTCCTCTACAAATACTCAAAAATATATTAACAGCTCCTGAAAATGTTCGTGTATGTCATAATCTTGTTCCTCTTTTATAATACACCAAAAACGACGACGTTACGAGATCAAACAGTCTACATAGAATCGCACAATAGCTGTAATTAATCATCATACTGTAGAGGAATACAAAATTTATTTGTAAGTGTTAATATCGAATCACGATATGAGAAAAAGTACTGCATCACGAATGACCCCAAAATTTGAAGGACACTGTAATTCGGCGTGTCAGATTACGGTTCGAATAGCACCTAATTTTAAACAGTGATTTCAACCCAGCGACGAAATATATTATATATGTAAGGTAAAAAAAAACATGGGGAAAACTATTTAATTTGCGCTTCGTTTTGACGATCTGTTTCCAGTCCATGTGTAACAGACAATATCAAAACGACAGATTAAGTGTGTTCCGTAGGAATCCACAAATCATCTACAATCACTTGGCATCTGTTCCAAATAGGCTATGAGAGGTCATTAATAATAATGGAGGATAGACCAAGTATCTTTTAATTTTATTTATGTAAAAAGGTGGGGTCAATGGCGTTTGCCCGCAAAAATGCCCCCTTAATAAAAATAGAGAGCCAAAATCAAGTGCTCGGAGGCTCACAGTGCCATTTTATGTTTTATAAATTTTGAAAAGATTGTGTAGTTTGCTAAATGCATGTATGTGTAGTGAAGAAAAGAGGGAGAAGTGTGTATTTGAGAACATGCTGGACTGCTCACGGGGTAGATGAGACACTGAAAAAGATCAGCTAATGAGGAGAGTGACAGGAGAAACGAGAGTTCAAGCACTCCCTGTCTCTTGCCTAACTCCCTCCCTGGAGCACTTCCCTGGGTGATTGGTGTCTACACTCTCCTCCTGAAAGTAGGTATACACCAGTTGTGTATAATAATGTTATGGTTGTGAAGTAGTAAATACACTAGCGGAGCGACCCGACGTTGCCGGGTGGATGTTGAACGCTATATATATATATATATATGTACGACAAAAACCCCACAAGAAAAAAACCCACCGACAAAACCCCCGGCGACAAAACCCCCAGCGACCAAAACCCCACCGACAAAACCCCCGAAATAGGGTAATGCGACAAAACCCCCGAAATAGGGTAATGCGACAAAACCCCCACTATCAACAGGCCAAATCAAGCAAAGGAAATACTAGTCGCGTTGTCGCGGATTCATTGGAAAGTATGACTCAAGAAGGAAGACTTGCTATGGGAAAATTAAGTACAGTAAAAAGAAATGTTCAAAGAAAGCGTCAGGAAGGACGACCTAAGGATCCAGTATCTTTAAATGATTTACAAATCTTAGGTGATTGGGCTATGACTGGTAGAGAAATTACTAAGCCTTTTCTTATTCACGATAGTGGCATTGAAGCCAGGAATCGAGTCATTGTGTTTGCTACAGAAGAATGTATGCAACATTTAGGTAAGTCCGATATTTGGTTTATGGGTGGAACGAAAATATTACGACTTAACCTAACCAGTCGTCAATATATATATATATATATAATATATGCTGCAAACCCACAAGGAAAAAGAAAAAGAAAAACGATTATAAGGCTACCTAACGAAGGCTGGGGGCCCTGGTTTTGTCGGTGGTTTTTTTTTCGGTGGGTGTTTTGTCTTGTCGCCGGGGGTTTTGTCGGTGGGGGTTTTGTCGGTGGGGGTTTTGTCGGTGTTTTTTTTTTCGTGTGGGGTTTTTGTCGGTGGGTGTTTTGTCGCCGGGGGTTTTGTCGGTGTTTTTTTTTCGTGTGGTGGTTTTGTCGGATCTCCATATATATATATATATATATATATATATATACACCCGGTTAGGTAAACTGAATGCCAGGTTAGGTTAATTGAGTGCCCTGTTAGGTCAACTGAATGCCCGATTAGGTTAATTAAATGGCCGGTTAGGTCAACTGAATGCCCGATTAGATTAATTGAATGCCCGGGTACGTTAATTGAATGCCCGGTTAGGTTAATTGTACACCCTTGACGATTGGTTAGGTTAAGTCATGATATTTTCGTTAAAGCCAACGAAAATATCACGACTTAACCTAACCAATCGTCAAGGGCGTACAGATGACCTAACCTGGCATTCAATGAACCTAACCGGGTATTCAATAATTTTACCATAGGTTTCGTAATGATCTTCATGACGTCATTTAACGTTTTAAAATTAAATATTTAATTTATTAACACCCACGTGCACAACCTCGGGACCTAATCAATAGTGTGTGTGAAGTTTCATGTTTGTAACTGCTTCCATTTTGGAGTTATGGCTGATAGCTGGAACACACACACACACACACACACACACACACACACACACACACACACACGTCTTTTTATTATTATTATTATTATAGATAAACAATAGACTGGTACAAATTTATAACCGAAAGTCTCGCTCAAACATCTGGCTGCCCTCTGATGTCTCTGCTCTCTATGATTTTCTGAATCCTCCCACAATTTGAAAGACTTTTCTGACCTCCAGGACAGCTACGCAGGAAATCCTTGAAGAAACATTCGTCTGCAGCTTTTGTAGAACCTGAAAAATAAGAATTTTGTTTACCCATTCTTCAGAGTACAAATCGCACTGAAATAATTTATCCTCAGCAAATGAAAACTAAACAATGCTCACCTAGTGTATTCTCCATATTCAGCAGTCATAAAACAATTTTGGAATCAGCACAACCGAAACGTTATCAAACCACCAGGTGGGCAGCACCATCAGCAATAATCTCAACAACCCGAAAAAAATAAGAGGAATAATTAATTAGACATATTGGAATTCACCTTACCACGGGGAAAATAATCCCTGATTTCATTTTAAACCCTATAGAACTACGCAGTCTCGCCCAAAACCATAAAAACGACAGTAAGATCACCAAAATATCTCCACGACTGCCCGGGATATGGGATATTCCTTATTTCGGGGCGCGTTTGACCTCCAATGACCTTGTCAAACGACCTCCAATGACCTTGTCAAAACGACTCCCAAGGTATCTGCAACCCCTCCAGATCGACTCATCATCCTAAAAACCCCTAGAAATGACACCAAGATCATCAAAATCCATCAAGTATTGACCAGGATATGGGATTTTTCAGTTTCGCAGGCCATCTTGAAAATGGCGGCCATATTGAAAAAGCCAAGCGGGGGTCAGGTGTACACCCGATGGATTCTTGAGTGGGGTGGTATAAGCTTTCAAACTATGTAAAAATTTGCTTTATAACAAACAATGCAGGGTTCCAGTAAAATCAGGGTCTGTGCTACCGGACTATTAATAGGAACAATTTTAAGGACTAAATCAGTGAAGCCAATAGTGCTGCACTATAAATCACATTCACAGGTGATAAATGCACAATAAATGGATTAGGGGAGAAACCTCAACACTACCATATCACGTCACGTCACTCTCATTACTGCTTGATGAGAGAAGGGTCAGATCTGCTTGGCCCCAGACGCAACGTTGCCACATCTCTTATGAGTCAGTGGAAATAACTGTAAATTTTCTAACTTTTGGCAACTCGGATAGAAGACTCACCGCCTAAGCTTGAATACAATGCAGCATACTTTTAGGGCAAGTGTGATGGGGCCCATTTTAATTAAAATAACGTGAATTATTAGCGTATATTTATATATTTTTAAGGAGCTCTTTGAAAGCCCAATTTAGAGAAAATATCCGTGAATCTTTAACTTTGAATTTTCTTTCATTTTGATTTGGTCAGTGTAACTACTGGTGGGGCCCGGCCCCACTGGCCCAAAAGAAGGAGCCGCCCCTGCATATATATATATATATACATATATATATATATATATATATATATACGACCGTCGGTACGAAAGTAATGCCTCTTATTTTTCAGTTCGTAAATACAATAAGAGGCATTACTTTCGTACCGCCCCTCGTATATTCCTTTACTGCAATGAGTGGACTTTGTAGTATGGGAGTATGACCAATTTTTAAAACTGGCAGAACATACTCACGAGACATCGAAGCTAATACACCACTTAAACCCGTAAAACCACCAACACTCTACAGTAAAAAGAAATAGTTGAAAACTAAAGTCTAAGCAGTGTCTGACCATGTTCTATTAAATTCAACGCTCTTATGAATTAAGTTCCTTATTCACATAACTGAAATATTTATTTAAAAATCCTCTTTCTGAATAAAGAATTTATTCGTCTGAATTTTCTGTTCAATTTTCTATAATAAACAGATGCATTTACTCACTTCTATTGTATTATTACAATAATATTAAATATTAATTTAATAATATTAATTTAATAATATTAAATTTTTAACTACAATTATATACTCCAGTTTTCGTTCCTTTTGCGAATTTCTATGTATCGATAATACAAATTCATTTTCATTTCAAACATTTCCTTGCACGGTAGATTGACTACGAGAAGACACTCATTTAATATCTGTAATTTTAAATTTTAAATTAATTAGAGTCCAGTCTTATCTTTCCACATTTCAATAACGGCAACTTCAATGAACTGTTCCCGAACTTTCCTTCTTAATGAATGTGGTAATTGACCTCAGCTTCAAATTACAATTCAAACTTCAAGGTTTTCGACTTAAATAAACTTCTCCAACATTCGTTTATATTATAGAAGTTGGGGTCATTTGAGGCTTGTTCGATTCTTTCTTGAAATTCGTGTGTCCAAATAAGATTTTTTTTTTAAATTTCTATTTAATGAGAAACGAGATATGATCACCTTATTAAAATTTTTTAAATGCGATATACCTCTATATAAAAACCATGAATGTTAAATATCAAGTAAAACTAAACCAACAGTTTAGAGGATTGATGAATAGCTTGAATAATTACCTTCGGAAGACTGGAGACATTGCAATAAGCAAACAGTTACGAAGTTGAGCATATTATCTGATAATTATCATTAAACGTGATCATTACAAAGATGTTAAAACCACTTAAGCGTTTCTTTATAGTTTTAATTAATTACAAATAAAAATTAATTCTCATAAATATTAAAATAATATACATTATATACTTAAAATTAGCAACAACTTGTATATCATTTGAAGTCACACTACCTAATACATAACATTATATTTTATAAATCATAATAACAGCAATAAATTTGGGTATTTCTTTACTATTACACCGGTCTCCGGTAGAAAGCTTTAAAAGCTGGTTTTCAATGTTTTTCAATGTGCTGAACTCAAAAGTGGTACTCATTTCCGTCGCAAATGATTTGGTAAAGAGTTATTGAAGCTTAAGCTCTCTATCGGGAAAAGGGTAAAAAAATGGCGCTTCCACTGATTTTAATTTGAATCAGTTAGTTTTAGGTAAGGTTAGGTTAGGTTAGGTTAGGTTTGCTTAGGTTGTTTTAGGTTCGGCCAATTTTGAAGGTGAAATTTATATTTTTCAGCACATTGAAAAACATTGAAAACCAGCTTTTAAAACTTTCTACCGGAGACTGGTGTAATAGTAAATATTTACCTAAATTTGTATATGATAGAAAGCACAATAATATTCTATAATCTAATCGTAAAGTATAAAATAATTTTTTCGAGCAATAAATTTCCTCGCAAAGAATCTACCCAGACATAAATTAAATCTATACGAGACATAATTGACAGGACAGGCATTGCAATATTCCAAAGTATCAGATTTAAAAGGGGGAGAAAAAATAAAAAGAGTGTAAATTCATGTATTTGGGTTACAAAGGGATACTTTTACATGCAATTCAATTCGTTGCTTTCCTTGTCAAATTTAGAGTTGCAACACTAGCTCAGAAGGTTAATATTCCTTCTGTTATGGTTGCTTTAAAACTTATGTATATATATATATATATATATATATATAATCTCACCCAAACCGGTAGGGAAAAAATTATAAAACTGTTTAAAAAGGCTAATTAATTTCGGCACGTCACAACCAAGCCCTTTTCAAAGCCATAAACTAATTAAAATGTCTAAAAAAGTTATAAAACTTCCGTCCCGCGGAAGAGCTGAAGTTAAAATGGCTGTGTTAAGGCATAATCACAGACAGAGAGATGGTGGCTGTCGTACGTCTGGCAGTTGGCAAAGGCAAAATATTGCCCAGATTTCAAACATTCGAGATGAGATGAGTTGTCAACAAATATGGCGATAACATTAAAAAACAATACACATACGTAAGGAAGAAGGAAATTTTGGGCTTTTAACTTAAACTCCAAGACCATAAATTGGGAAGAAATTAGATCACACATGGCTCAAATAGAGTGGAGAACAGTCTAAGAGGATAAAATAACGGAGGAAATGCTAACAACCTTGGAAGGAAAGACGCTGAAAATTTTAGAAAAATATGCTCCGAAAGCACAGCCAAAAGCAAAGAGGAACTGGCTAGAGAGGCAAAGGAGAAGAATATTCCGCAAAAGAAAGAGAATAGCGGCGAAGTTTGCTAACTGAGGAGAAAACAATGCCAGGAAAGTAATACAAGAAAAACTGGAGAATATCGATAGGGAAATACAAACCCTGATTAAGGACCATACAGAGAGAGAAGAGGACAAGGCCGTAGAAGCGATAAAGGAAGATCCAAAATACTTTTATAGCTATGCGAAAAGGAAAACAAAAACGCGCGCTACCATAGGGCCCTTAAGGAAAGGAAATAATGAACTACCAGACGATCTAAAAGAAATATTTGAAACATTGAGAGCCCAGTATGAATCGGTCGTCAGTATCCCAAAAAGTGACAAAGCGTTACCTGACATAAATGCATTCTTCGAAGAGAAATTGCAAGGAGAATGTACTAGGGGCACCCAATATATTTTGCCACACCCTTTTTTCTTAGCTAAATAATAGGCCATGGGGCTGAAATGTCTTTTGGGCCGTACGTTTGAACGTTCTGCGCTTCACATAACCGAATTTTTCCAGTTTGAACCTCCCCTCCTTGTATAAAACCGTTTTTAAACGCCCTTGTATAAAACCGATGGTTAACGAAGTTTCGAAAATGGCGTCTGATAGTGATGTGCGTCGTAAACAGAGAGATGTTATCGAGTTCTTAACCGCAGAGAAGGAAAGAGTTGAAAATATTCACAAACGTCTACAAAACGTCTACGGAGATGCTGTTGTTGAGCAAAGCACAGTTGGACGCTGGTCTAAACGTGTAAGATCATCGGAGAGAGGGAGAGCCAGCCTCGATGATGAGCTACGCAGTGGTCGCTCGGCATCGGCTGTGACATCTCACACTGTGCAACGTGCTAACAGCATCATTCGATCAAATCGGCTCGTCACATACAAGGAGCTATGGAGCTATCACTGGAGCTTGTAATTAATGAAGAAAGTGTGAATACAATAATTCAGCAACTGGGATACTCAAAAGTGTGTTCACGGTTTGTTCCTCGCGAACTGACTGAAGATCACAAAGCCCAAAGAAAAGAAATTGCTTATGAGTCGTTGGTTCGATACGAAACAGAAGGGGATGACTTCCTTTCACGAATTGTGACTGGGGATGAGACTTGTGTACATCGATTTGAACCTGAAACAGAACGTCAATCCATGGAGTGGCATCACGCAGTCTCCCCACGCAATAAAAAGTTCAAAATGGCTCCCTCTGCAGGAAAGGTTATGGCCACCATCTTCTGGAACATGAGAGGGGTGATTCTGGTGGACATTATGAAGAAAGGACAAACAATCAACTCAGAGGCATATATTACTATCCTGCAGAGACTCCAGAGACGTATTAAGCAAGTTCGACCGGAGAGAAAAGATAACGCAAGACCACACAACAGTTTGCAAACAAGTGAGGCCATCACAAAAATGCGCTTGACTGTGTTACCCCACCCTCCATACAGCCCGGATCTGTCACCTTCAGACTTCCATTTGTTTGGGCCAATGAAGGATGCTATTCGTGGAAGAAAGTTTCAGAGTGACGATGAGGTTGTTGAGGAGGTTAAGAAGTGGCTCCAGCGGAATCCAGAGAACTTTTACTAGCAAGGAATAAAGGCCCTTGTTTTGAGGTGGAGGAAAGCCGTAGAAAAGGATGGAGACTATGTGGAAACATAAAAACTTGTATAAAAGGTATGTAACTACTTGTGTACAAAATTTCTTGAACTTACAAGGAAACTTGGAAAAAAAAAAAAAGGTGGGTAAAAATATATTGAGTGGCCCTCGTATAACAGATTTTGATTTTACCCCAGATGTAATGAGAGCTATAGGGCAAATGAAATCACATTCAGCTGCAGGTCCGGACAAATAGAATGCATTACTGATTAAAAACTAACAATGAAATAGCTACACCCTTATACTGGATATGGAGAAGAACCCTAGACACTGGGGAAATACGGAGCATCTTGAAAAGAGCGAACATTGTCCCTATATATAAAGGAGGGGATAGATCTCAAGCAAAGAACTATAGACCAGTGTCGTTGACGTCCCACCTCACCAAAATATTTAAAAGAATAGTCAAAGAGAAAATCTATGACTTTATGGAGACACTGGAAAGATTCAACGAAAATCAGCACGGATTCCGATGAGGAAGATCATGCCTATCACAACTAATAGAGCACTCTAACAATATCCTAGATGCATTTCAAGGCAATGAAAACTATGATGTATACACGGATTTTGCTAAAGCTTTCTACAAATGCGATCATGGTATAATACTCGTAGCACATAAAATGAAACATATAGGAATAACAGGCAAAGTGGGAAAATGGATCTACAACTTCCTCAGAGAAAGTCTACAGGTCGTCAAAATTCAAGGTGTATCCTCATCAGAATCAGAAGTACGTAGCTCAGTACCACAATGTACAGTAGTGGCCCCACTCCTGTTCATTATCATGCTGACAGACATAGACAGTGGAGTAAACAGCAACAGTATAGTAACATTCTTTGCGAACGATACAAAGGTCATCAGAAAAATCATCGATGCAAATGAAGTGGAGGCCTTGCAGAGGGACACGAATAAAATATAAAAATGGTCAGAGGACAAAAATATGACTTTTAACATCGAGAAATTTCAGCTCTTGCGATACGGTAGAAATAAGAAACTTAAACAACCTACATATCATGCTCAAAATAGACAAGGAATTCAGAGAAGCACGAAAGCGTCGACTTCGGGGTAATAATGACCGAGGATGCCAAATTCGAAACAAAATCAGATAGCGATGAACAAAGCAAAAAGAGTCGCGGGACAGGTACCTAGAACGTTCAAAAGCAGGGACAAGGCAGTAATGATTACCCTGCTGAGAACACTGATCATGCCAAAACTTGAATACTGCTCAGTTTTGACGTCCCCATAGAAAAAGGAAGAAATTAATAAACCAGAAGAAACTCAGAAACATTTCACAGCCAAAACTAATGGCTGCAAAGAACTCAACTACTGGGAAAGACTACGTAAACTAAATCTGTACTCCCTGGAAAGAAGAAGAGAGGTACGCCATAATCTACATAAGGAATATGATGGAAAAACTGGTACCAAACCTCAAACTAAACCCAATTACCATTCAAACAACAATGGAAAATAGGAAAGGCAGAATGTGTGGTGTTCCCAAATTAAAGGCCCGACAAGGGACTTCCTCAACACTGAAAGAAAACAGCTTGGTTGCCAGGTGACCCAAGTCTTTTTAACCAGCTTCCAAAGAACCTCAAAAACGTTACAGGGGTCAAAGTTGAAGTCTTCAAGAGAAGACTAGATAACTGGCTCAGGACGGTACCAGATGAGCTAGGTGTACCTGGTACATGGGGAGTGCAAGAGAGCAACTCGCTCCTCCACCAAGCCAGGCCTAGATGCGGGGCCACCAGCTTGACCTTCGTGTGAAGAGAGACCAACACACGGAACCTAAACGAGGTTAACGAGGTTAAAAGTTAGGGATCGGCCAGAAAGGAAATTAGAGTTGAAGGCACAGATAGAAGGATAGAAACTGAAGGAGAGCAGTTTCGAAGTTAAAGATTTGTGCTAAACTCTATCAAAAGCTTTTCATACGCCTACCGTAACAACAATAGTTTCACCCGAAAGGAAGATGACCAACACTCAAAGAGATTATGTTAAAAGGTCGCCCGTAGAGCGTCCCTTGCGGAACCTATACTGACGATCTGAAAGAAGATTGTGAGTAGAGAGGTGTTTAATCTTCCTGTTCGGGATACATTCAAAAAGTTTTGAAAAGCAAGAAATCAAAGTAATTGGACGATAGTTTGAGGGTTGAGAGTGGTCATCCTTCTTTGGGACATGCTAAATCAAAGCGAACTTCCACCAGGAAGGAAAAGTACCAGATGAGACATAGACGAAAGAGTTTGCTTGGGCAGGGTGTCAGAAATGAAGTACAGTTCTTAAGAAAAGGAGGAACACCTCAGGACTGGTACACCTTCCTAGAGATGAGCCAAGATAGGCAGAAAGAACATCTTTGGAAGAGATTCTAATTTCAGACATTATAAAGTTAGAGGGGGAGGAGATGGAGGAACAGCACCGGAATCGTCCATGGTTGAGTTGGAAGCGAAAGTATGAGCGAAGAGTTCAGCTTTGTCAAGAGAAGGGACGGCAACTGAGACATCGGAATGGAAAAGAGAAGAGAATGAAGAGTAAGTAAAGTTGATGAAGAGGTTCTTAGCTAGATGCCAGAAAGTTCGAGAAGAATTAGAATTGAATAGGTTTTCACATTTTGGCGAATGAAAAATTTTTGGCTGGTCGAAAAATAGATCTTGCACGATTCCGGGCAGAAATATGTTGAGTGAGAGTCAGGAGTTGGATGTCGAAAGTACCTTCTGAAAGACTCCTCCCTGTTGCGGATAGCATTAGAACAATTAAAGTTAAACGAAGGATATTTTGCATTAATAGTAGGAATAGAATATGGGATATACGACTCCATGCCCGAGAGAATAACCTCCCTGATGAGCGCTCAGCATACTGGGAAGGGCCCCAGCCATGGAAACAGTAATCATTCCATGGGACATCACAGAAGTACTGCGTAATGGCCTCCCAATCAGCGGCGCCAAAGTGGCAAAGGCGTCTCCTCTTGGTATGATTCAAAGGCCGGATTGGAGCGATAGGACATGAAACAGATACATGATTGTGGTCGGAAGAGCCCAAAAGAGAAAAAAGTTTGACAGAGTATGAAGAACCATGAGAGGTAAGAAATAAATGCAGAATATTAGGCCTATCTCCAAGGCGATCGGGGATACGAGTAGGGTTTTGTACTATCCGCTCTACATCATTTAGGCTAAAAAAGTTTTAAGCTAATTTCACCCGGGATGTCAGTGAAACGGGAGGAAAGCCAAAGCTGGTGATGAACATTCAAATCTCCTAAAATGCAGATTTCAGCAAAGGGAGAGCGGAATGGAATGTATTACACTTTGGAAGTGAGGTAATCAAATAATTTTGGACAGTCAGTAGAATTAGGAGAAAGACAAACAGTGCAGATGTATTTAGTTTCAGATTGTCATGTAAGCTGTAGCCAGAGGGTATAGAATTTGGAAGATTCGAGTTCAGGAATACGAGAACAGTTAGGTCATTGCGTACATATACGGAAAATCCACCTTTGTAGTGAAATTGAGTATAGAGGAAGTAAGAGGGTACAGAAAAATGTTTGCTGTCAGTCGTCCCAGATACCCGAGTTTCAGTGAGGAAAAGAATAGGTTTAGAGGAGAGGTGGTGTTCAACAGATTGAACTTTTGAGAAAAGGCCACGAATGTTATAGAAATTAATGAAAAGTGAACCAAGCAGAGGCTTGGAATATCTCGAATGGGCGGTATCAGATCCAGACTCGCTACCGGGGTCTGCGTTCCCGGCATATACTGTATATATACCGTATATATGTAGGGGATTACGGTGGTGTCTTCGTTTATACACACTCAAGTGGCTAGTATAATCTGCACCAAAAATTTGGTATTCATATTAAGGGAGAACCAGGAAAGGTTTTACTAACACATTCGCCCCTCTCAGTCCCACCGCTGGGGTCGGGAGTGTGAGGAGGGCCCTTAAACGAACAAAGTAATCTGCATTAAATGTATACACATTAAGGCAGAGCCAGAGAAGAATTTAGTAACACTTTCCCCCACCCAGTTCCACCCCTTACAGAAGACTGGGAGGCCGGTCCCCTAAAAGGCTTGGATACGCTAAAACGGTTGTGGTGATCTGCACCAAATTTATAATACACATTAAAGGAGAAACAGGGAAGGTTTTCGCAACACACTCGTACCTCCCAGCCCCTCCCGTAGGTTCTCTTTCGCGGGGGCTTTTGCCGCGCAGGGCGCAGCGTGCATTCAAAGAACTTGCGGAAAATAAAGAAAGTTAAAATCCAAAAGTTTTCATACATTTATTTACAAAATTATTTAATAATTTTTGTGTCCATCTTTCGCGTCAAGAACTTTACATTTTTATCAGTACTTGGGTGTGTTAGTGTGGCGACATAGCAAAACGACTGTGAATTTTGTGATAGAAACTTGAAGCTTGGCATACTTACAGAAGAATCTATAGCGAACATATTTAGATACGGGGCCACTTGATTTCGCATAAATTTGCATACGTGCAATCATGTTCCAAAATATGGCCGAAAAATCATACCACTCCACCTTTTTTTACACATAGCCCTGGTACTGCCTCCATAAACAAGTTCCTCTGGGGAAATTTCCTGGAGGATAACTATTTATTAATAGTCTGACATGCGCACGTTGCTTCATCCGATATCAGCTACATAAAACAGAACCAGCCTTAAGCATACAATCATTAAGAATTGTGACAAAGATCAGTATGCAACACATTAAAGAAAAATTTATGTCTTTTTCTGGCATATCTTTTGTTGGTTTTGTGTTCTATCAACCAGACTGGGTCAGCAGTACAATGAATGTAGAAGTTGTGCATTTATCAGATTTATAATACGTCGAAGTTGACATCGTGCACATATTATATAATACAAGCCAGCGATGTGAATTACAGTCACGTAGTGTTCAACTGTTCACCACATGAATTACTTCAACATGGACATTCACGCTCAAAGGAATAGAGTGCTGTGCCTTCATCCACTTCTAATTACCTCCACAACCATTTATGTACGCACAGGAGATCAGTTTGTAGAAGGAATTGGCAGGTTCTAGCAGTGTTGCCAACAGGGGCTCAAACTGATCCCCATTCTCCACCCTCCCCCAGTCTCATGGTGATGGCAGTATGCAGTATGGGACAAGTGTGTCTCCAACAATGTCCACCCTGGTAAATTGCTCTCTTCACGTGCTGTTCAAGGGCTGCCCGTATCGGAGGTATTCCCTCAAGGGTTCGTCCTTTCTTGGCAAAGAGCTTTTTCTTAGCCAGATTGACCTCGAAGAATGTGCTTGGGTCGTAATGCATAGGATAGCTAGGAAAACCACCATTCGTTTGGAAAAATGTAAATAAAAAAATTAGTTTAACTTTAACATACAATGTGAAACATTAAATAATTTGAGGAAAAATTAAAAAGGCAACGTTTTAGTACATTTACTTGCAAAATTATTTAAGACGGTGTGTGTCCACCTTTTGCTTGAAAGATTTCAGTGATTCGTTTTGGGTATTTTTCTTCAAGGTTTCGACATCACTCAGGGTTTCTCTTAGTGACAGCCTTTTTCAAATCAAACCATAAATTATCGATTAAATTGAGATCTGGGCTTTGACTGCACCACTCAAGAAGCTGGAAATTCTTTTCTTGGAGCCATTGCATGATGCGCTTACTTCTATGTTTTGGATCATTATCTTCTTGCAGAACCCAATTGTGACCCATTTGCAAATGAAGTCAATGCATTTTCTTCTAAAATTTACTGATATTTCTTTGAATTCAAAATTAATTTCATGACAAGTTTTCCTGGACCAGAAACACTAAGGCTTCCAGGAAGAAGCAAACTACCACCACCAAGTTTAACCGTAGTAAAGATGTTTCTTTCCTTGAATGCGGTATTTGATTATCATCAAACATACTGTACTGTTGCTCGTTGTTCCCGAATATTTCAGGTTTAGTTTTGTCTATAAATAGAACTTTCTTCCAGAACGCAAATCTATCATTTTGATGATCCTTGGTGTACTTTAAATGAGCTTTTTTTTACGTTTTCCAGAACAGAGGCTTTCTTCGTGCAATTCTTCCATGTAGACCATTCTTTCTTAACGATCTATTTTGCGAAATAATATGAATTATAAAAAAACACCTTTAGAACATGAAAATATATATATATATATTTGTAAGCTCGGCACACATTGTTGCTCTTCGTGGATAATCTTCTTCTTGTAAGTTGTGGAACACTTGAATGTGGTATGGCTTTTTCTTTAAATCATAACGTAGAATTCTGTAAACCGTTGTTTGTGGAATTTCTAATCTGTGGGATGCCCTCCGAATCGATAATTGTGGATCCTCTTCGAATGCTTCTTGAACAGATTCGATTCTTTCGTGAGATCTTCTTGGCCGTCCAGATCTACGCTCGTCATGCACAGATCCAGTCCTCATAAATTTGTTTACTAATTCGCAAATAGCCTGGTCTCTAGGGCCTGTTTTACGAAACCTTCTCTCAAACTTTTCTCTAATTTCATTGCACTTCATGCCTTTTATCCTGCATGTTACTACATAAACCCGCTCTTGCACATTCATCATCAATGATATGGGTCTGAAAATAAAATAAAATAATTAACAAAAAATCGTGTAAAGCAATTGAAATATTATAAATACATGAATTTTGTATAACAATGCACATACCATTATGCCAATATAACAATTGTTTAAAATCCCCCTATTTCACCAAAATAGATGGTTACTTTAGAAACACCCTGTATACGACGTACGGTAGAAGATGGACATCGATCTTGAAGAGTCGTCTAAGACCTTAGTAGAGACTTGATTGTTCCAAAGCTTTTCCATTTCTTTATAACTGCCAAAACCGTCGTAAATGGACCAAAATAGTTCTATCTTCCTCTAAATCTTTCCAAATTCAGGTGCAGCAACATCCGATCTTTTAAGATCTGTAGAGAGCTCCTTAAAACAACAAATCATTGCTTACTAATGGCTTCTACAGTCATCCGTCTTCCATAGAGATTCACAAAAATTCTAGAATTCAGAATTGCTAACAGTCTCTAATCAGTAAACAGCCAGCTACTGATAAGCATTTTAAGTTCTTCAAACTTAAGGTGGATACCCCACGTATTAAACAATTGTAAATAAATGTACATAAATTTTTACATTTTAACTTTTTGTTTTAGCACTTATTCCTTTTCCCCGCACCCCGCAATTTCTGTTTTCCCTGTTAGGTCAACTGTACGTCCTTGACAAGTGGTTAGGTTAAGTCATGATATTTTGGTTAAAATAATTTTAAGGAATAAGTGGAATATTTTAACGAAAATATCATGACTTAACCTAACCAATTGTCAAGGGCTTTTTTATTTTTCTCAAATTCTTTGATGTTTTACAATATATGTTACAGTTAAACAAATTTTTTAATTTGTTAACTTTTTCCAAATGAACTGTAAACTTTTCATAATTCCTATCCATGGAACAAAAGATAAGGATGAATATAACTGAAATATTTCTCTGTACGAATACTTATGAACGCCACTGTACATATATATATATGAAAATTATTTCACGAAAGTGACACGTGAAAAATATTTATGATGAATAAAACCACGAAGGGAAAATAAACACAAAGTGGTGCTCAAGCGCTTTCGTCTAATGACATCCTCAGGAACACTGGAGTGAAAGGAGAGTTCAAGACAATATATAGGTTACAAAGGTAAATTTATATATATATATATATATATAGTACGAATAGAAATAAAAATTGTGGGAGGAGCAAACACATTTGTCAGAAAACTGACAATTTTAGCACTTTGGCCGAAAGTCAACATAAATTCAAATGGCTTGTTTCCGGCCAATTTTTTATAGTTATTGTCTGAATGGTACACAGGTCACAAAAGAATAAAGAAATAAAAATAAATATAAATTGGAAAAAATTAGAAAATAATGCCTTAGTGATATATAGGTCACAACCGAAATAAACAGTTAAAAAGGTATCCTTCTCTTCTTTGGAAAAGTTCAGCACATTTTCCAGAAGGCTCGTAGGTGATAGAACACCGTTCATGCCGATATGTTGACCTGATTTAAATATACATCACACTGATTGAATATGGAGTGCTGAACGTTTGTTTCAGGTTATACAGCATATTTGACATCACAGTCCGTTTCATCGGAATAGGCTACACTTGGTTTAGCGTAATTGTGCACAGAGCTTGGCTCAAAAAAGTAAGGGCCTGAGCTGGGCTTCACGAATTCTATAGGAGCACTCGGGGAACTAATTGTGTTTAACGGATTAATTGTAATAAAGTCACTTTGCTCAATAGAAACTTGAGTAGGGGGCATGTCAAAGACAGACACCTCCGATTTACAATATTGTGAACTACTCGGCTGGATGAAGCGTGACATAACGAGTCAGAAATAGTACCACCTCTCTCGACAAGTAGTAAACAGCTATGATTCATGAGAGCAATGTCCTTACCTTATATCAGTCAAAAAAATGGTCAACCATAGGTTTCAGGCGCTTAGAACACTTCTTCTTGTTTGATATCCTTTTACGTTTAACGCCACGTGCTGGTAATCCCTTCTTCCGAACAGCCCTCTTCTTCTTCTTCACACCACCACGCATTTTTCTTTTTGCATCTTTGATGATTTCGTCCCGTGTGCGCTTTAAGTGGTTTTCTAGAGCTTCTTTAAGTTTAGCCTCCTCCATTATGTCTTCTGCAGTGTTAAGACCTGATTGTAGCGCTTTTCTCCTGAGGTATTTGGCACCCCTCTTCAGCAAGGGAACAGCCGTACGTAGTATGGTTGAAGAAATGGATCCAAACCCACTCCCACGTTGATATCGCACACCTTGATAGATTGTGAAAGGCTTTCTCTCCATTATAACTCAGTGTGTCGAAAGTGCACCCTCACTGTTAAGCTCCCATCAACGAATGGGAAATTTTTTCCCTCAGTCATTCTTATATACAGGGCGTCCCAAAAAAATGTATACACACTTTAACAGCTGATAGCTCAATTGATGTTTCTTTCTTTCCAAGTTAAACCCATTAGAATTAATAATGGCAGTCAGACTAAGCTTTGAACAAAGGAAATTCATTCTAAAATGCTACTGGAAGTGTGAAAACGCAGTTGAAGTGCAAAGACAGTTTAGGAGGGAGTTTCAAACAGATCCACCAACGCGACTTACCATCACTCGAATTAGAGATAAGTTTGAAGCCGATGGAACTGTTCAGAATGTCCACAAGAAGCGTTCCGGAAGACCACGGACATCGACAAGCCCCACAAAGCAAGAAAGAGTACTGGAAACGTATCACCAAAGTCCAAGAAAATCTGTGCGGCAAGCGAGTCGTGAGGTAGGAATTTCAGAATCGTCTGTCCAACGCATTTTGAAGCGCTGTCAATGGAAAAGTTACATTCCAAGATTAGTCCATGCTATTAATGAAGATGATCCGGACCGAAGAGTGGAGTATTGCGAGTGGTACTTGGCACGATGTGGATGTGGATTGGACGATGGGTTTCGTAGAATACCCTCCGCGTTCACCAGACCTCACACCACTAGACTTTTTTATGGGGATACTTAAAAGACAAAGTCTACGCTATAAAACCTGCAACAGTCGCTGAATTGAGAGCAGCCATTGAACGAGAATGCACACAAATACCAAACGAAATGTTTCGTGATGTTTGCGATTCCATTGCTTCGCGTTATCAGCAGTGCCTGGACCAGAACGGACGTCAGTTTGAAAACAGGCGTTGACAAAACAATTAAATAATGTCTGTAGATTCTATTACATTTTGAAAATGAAATGTATTTTAATAAACACTGCCTTTATAAGTATTTAAAGTGTGTATACATTTTTTTGGGACGCCCTATATATTGAGATATTCGTTATTAGATTAGCTGCGACATTCACATAATGGGGCCTGTCATATATAATACTCAACTCTTCCCTCTATTGTTGAGGATGTGCGCGATGCGCAACCGGCGTGCTTGGGTATCCCCAACAGACTGGTACTCCACTATATTGCTGTAAATATAGCACATGTTTGGGGGTGTATAGCCAACACCCAATTTCTCCAATTTCATCTGATACATTAGGATGGACAAGTCATGTTGCACCTCGTGAAAGGTATCTCTTTGGAAGGCTGATCGATATCGCCCCTCAGTTATAAATTTGAACAGCCCATTGTCTTTGATATTTCTGTTAGCCTGTGATTTTAGAATTAGAGTATGTGCAGGGTTTCTTTGTTTACGATTTCGTATACTAAATCAGCCGTAAGATTTCAGTTTTTTAAACTAACGTTTAAATCTCTCACAACATCTTCAGCAGCCGCACCATAACGGCCCAGACCTTGTGTTACTACTGTACAGTAATACCGTGCATCCCCAATCGGGACGATACGTATGGTTTCATTCCGAGTTACCCCGCATTTTCACACTAATCAAGGTCTCTAAGAACCGTAAAAATGGGATTTTTATAATCAATATTTAAAAAGAGGGTGTCCAGCTGAATTTCGCCTATCCCCATCTCAAACGAATCACGACACAATTCAATGGGCCCATGGAGTTCTGTTACAAAGTTGGCCAGGGTGTTGTTAGGATGTACAGAGAGAAGAAGAGGACGGTAGTGTGACGTAGAAATGGTTAGGTGCCATGTTGCATATTATTTAAGCTTCATTATTGCAGCAGCTTTTATATAGGTGTTGAAGCTTTCTGGGTACCCTAGCCATTTCACCAAGTACAACTTTGTCTTTCCTGAACCTTTGCTTCCTAAAATTTGTTCAATTTTAAACACTTTTTTTAATTAAATGTCACTTTCTGCAACTCCTCGCGGTAAAAGCCTCCTGCGATTTCTTCCCCATTCAAATCTCCAACGTAATACAGCATTATCTCGCCTTTAGATCTCATAGCCCTAACTTTAAAAATTCAACCTTGCTCAAATCCCTTTGCGAATTTATTTCCCGAGCGTTAAATAACACTGGTCTGCGTCATTTTTGAGGTCAAGGTTTTTTTAGTTCTTCTTTTATAAGTTTTGCATGCTGAATTAAAAAATGTAACTCATTTTGCTCAATCAGTTCAGGTTTTTATGCTATCTCAATTTAAAAAAAACTAGATAATCGTTATGAAATGAGCAAGTTTATTTTTTTAAAACAGACTTACATTTTAGCCAGGTGTTAGCCAAGCTCTATATAATAAACAGACACAACTTATTTCTAATTACGATTGTCATTACTGTTTTTCATCATGAATAGAATGTGCAAGAATTACCCAAACAGGTTCTGCTACATCTGTGGTAAAGTCACTATGTCAGACCGGCAGTCAAACATCACACATTTTGTGAGGAAAAGCTATCACGCCTACTTTGGAGTTAAACTTGGTGACCAGGACAAAGCCTTTGCCCCTCACATATGCCGCAAAACGTGCGTTGAAAGTCTGCGGCGCTGGAGCCACAAGAAGGTAGAGTGTCTACCTTTTGGTGTCCCAATGGTGTGGAGGGAAGGAAGAGATCATCCTACTGGCTGTTATTTCTGTATGACAAACCTACAAGGTAAGTTAGTATGGATTTAGTATGAATTTCATTTTATACTTACAAAAATATGCCTGACAATATATGAGATATGTCTTTATCTTATCTTTATCTGTCTTTATCTGTTTCCTTTTAAGCATAAATCGAAAAAACAAGCAACAGGTAAAGTATCCAGACGTGCCATCTGCCATAAAGCCAGTGCCTCATGGACCAGAAATTCCAATTCCAACACCTCCCGACAACTTTGATTCGTCGTCCGACTCAGATGAAGAATGGATGACGGTGACATATCTGGTACATACCAACCTACTGCCGAGACAAGTCAACCCAAACTGTTGAGCCAAGCTGAGTTGAACGATTTGACAAGAGATTTGTGCCTGTTCAAAGAATCTGCTCAGTTGCTAGGGTCACGTCTTCGCGAAAATCGTTTGTTAGCTCCAGAAACAACATTCTTCTGGTATCGCAGCCGCGAAGAAGAGTTTCGAGAATATTTCACGTTGGACGAAGAAGCTTCGCTGGTTTACTGTAACAACGTCAACGGCCTCATTGCAGCTATGGGTTTAGCGTATGACCCTACAGAATGGCGGCTCTTCATCGACTCCTCAAGCAGAAGCTTGAAAGCAGTACTAGTCTACAATGGTAACAAGGTCGCGTCTGTTCCGGTGGGTCACTCGGTGCAGATGACTGAAAGTTATAGTAACATGGAGCTTTTGCTAACTGCTTTGAAGTACAAACATCACAATTGGATGATATGCGGAGACCTAAAGGTATGTTCGTGTCTACAAAAAAAAATACACACACACACACACATATATATATATATATATATATATATATATATTAGGCCCTGATATATATATATATATTTTTTTTTATAGGTCGAGTAGACAAGCAACACTACGTACAACGCGACTGGCCAGCAAGACGTGGCCTGGAACCAGGTTCGCACAACGTTCTGTCACACGCTCTCGTGAATCCGCAGATGATTCTACTTCCGCCGCTGCACATCAAGCTCGGACTTATGAAGAATTTCGTCAGAGAACTCAACAAAGAAAGCCGAGCTTTCGCTTTCCTGAATCAGAAATTTCCACGCGTCAGTGAGGGCAAACTGAAAGCAGATATTTTTGACGGCCCTCAGATCAGGGAGCTAATGAAAGATGCTCAATTCGACGAAAGTCTGGAGGACAATGAGATCAATGCCTGGCTCGCATTCAAGTCCATTGTCACGAATTTTATGGGCAACCACCGAAGTCCAGAGTACGAACATGTTGTGGAGGGGCTCCTGCAGAGCTTCCAGGCTCTTGGTGTACGTATGTCCATAAAGATGCATTTTCTCAGCTCGCATTTAGACTACTTTCCGGCCAACTGCGGTGATGTCAGCGAGGAGAGCAAGGAGAGCGCTTCTACCAGGATATTCGAGTGATGGAAGAGAGGTACCACGGCCGTTGGGATGTGAACATGCTCGCGGACTACTGCTGGTGCCTCAAGAGAGACGTTCCAGCTGTAGAACACAGACGAAAGTCTTTGAGAAAGCCCTTTCGTCCACATTAACTGTACTCGTGTACCATTTTTTATATACTTTGTACATTTTCTGTCAATTTAAGTCCGTTTTAAAAAAATAAACTTGCTAATTTCATAACGATTATTTTCGAATTATCTATTTTTTTAAATTGAGATAACATAAAAACCTGACCTGATTGAGCAAAATGAGTTACATTTTTTAATGCAGCATGCAAAAATTATAAAAGAACAACTAAAAAACCTTCACCTCAGGAAAAAAATTTCAAACGCAGACCAGTGTAATCATTGATTTTCAAACGCGAAGAGTGTGGCAGTGTTCTTCGAATATCACTTCTCACATCAGAGTCTCTGTGCGTACCTCTTTCCAAAACCTCGTTAAGTGTTGTCCTAATCACGCGATGGTGTGAACGGTTGTATGATGAGGCGAATGATTCCAGAATATCTATATATCTGAATGTGTTTTTATGCGTAAAATAGCGAGGCATGTGTTCCTTTATGGTACGTTGAACTCTTTCAGCTAAAGAGGCCTTATATATAGAATTGGTAGTGTAGTCGCTGATATTAAACTCTGTCAACATGTTCTGAAAAGCAGAGCCTATAAATTCTTTCCCCATATCCGTACAAAAATAGAGAGGAACCCTGTTTACTTTCAACATCAACGTTTTGGTTGCTTTAGCAACTGTTTCAGGCGATTTATTTTTCAGGGTAATTAGCCACAGATAATTAGAGAATACATCTATTATGAATAGGATGTAGCGGTAACTATCATTATACCCTGAATATCTTTGCATGTCTGTTAAATCTGCTTGCCAAATAGAGTCAGTCGATGCCGTTGTTCTCTTTGCTGTTATAAAGCTTTCTCTCACAGTCTTATGAAGTGTATAAGCGTCTTGCTCCCGCAAAAACCTCTCAACATCTTTTTTCCCTACTCCATCATTGTAAACACTTCTGTACTGTCTATCAACGCCTCTGTACTGGGCTGGGCGAGAAATGTCCTAATAATGTCTTCTTTATATGTTAGCCATTTGCGTATTTTAGACGCACGTGGATAGGGTTGACCGTTGTTTTTGTTTGGCCACTTCTTTCTCCTATTCAGAAGTGCTACCTCTGGGGGTGATGGCGTTCTCAGTTGTGGCACATGTGAGGGATGTTCCAATTCTTTTAACCTGTTCAGATTTCCTATCAATGTTTTGGGGACATTTATTTGTTGTAGGATTGCTTTAATATGCTTCCATCCTGATGGTGAGGGCTTATCCAACTTTCTCACCAGATCATGGACGATGTCTACGATATTCGATCCCTGTACCTTTGCTCCTCCCACAATGATCTCACCTGTATCGGTCCACTCTATGTTGGGGTTCTCATTCAATAGATTATAAAGACTTAAATCTTTATTCTTCATTGAATGTGGGAGGGTGCTTTCTAATACATGCTCGATATGTTGTGGGGCCGACCCGTTATTCTTTGGTTGGTCAGCTCTATCGTTGGGCACAGGTCCTATGTCACCATGCTCATCGTTTTCCGTGCTGTGCCTAATAACCACGAGAATCTCTGTAGGATTCTTATAATTTCGTACTCATGAAGAAATTTCTGCAGAGCTTCTTGGTATAAGATTATTTTCTCATCAGGTGTTTTTTCACTCTTTAAAAGGGCTAACAATTCGCTTTCCATTCTTTTAAGCCTACTTTTACGGGGTTCTACAACGGTGTCTGGACTCTCTGAGCTTTGTAGTGAAGCATACCCCTCGTGTGGAATCATTACCACTTTCTTCATTATATTAATGTAGTTAGTAAAGACCCGAAAACTGAAAATAAGATGGGGAGGAATGACCCCCCTCTTTGTACAATACTTCGTTTATTCTTTCTCACAGTATGGCTTTTACGATTGTACATATTATGTTCTTGTAACAGTGTAGGCGAGCCTTCTGTGGGGGTTTCATTGATACATTGCAATTTATAACGTTAAGACAGATTTCACAGATGCATTTGAAAAAGTTAGAGTCGATATTTTTAAGAAACAACTGACGCCGGCTGTTTAACAAACAGCCGGGACAGTCGATGATAGATTTTTATGAATTCATGGTATTTCTTTAGCCTGTTTGTCATTCTGGAATATACACCGGTTCATACTCGTTTGGAAATATATTCGTTCTTAGAAGCACCCTAAACGTTTTCTCAGATGAAGATCAAAGAGCAAATATCCGCAACGTTGATTTGCAGCTTCTTTATAAAATTTCAAAAATCCTTACGCTGATTTGGGAACATTTAATTGGCTAATACTCCATTTTTTGACACATCTCTACATTACGCGAATAAGACTATAAATATTGTGTATTTAACGACACATCGCGCATGTATCTATTTTTGAAAAATAGATTCTAATTGATGAAGAACACGCTTATGTTAAGATGGTGGGAGAACACTGTAAATGTCTCGGCAAACGTTTTATCCATTTCTAACAGGAGCTCGTCAATTACGTTGACTGTATGTTCGTTTCCCTTTAATTACATTGACTGTATGTTCGTTTCCCTTTAACGAATTAACGTCATATACGCCTTTGTGGAAAAAAATATCATCTTGGTACTCGCTGTATACTGACTGGTACGTCGAATAGCACCATATAACTTTATGCACAAATTTTGAGAACATCTCGCCCTTATCTTTAATGATTTTAAGTATAAACACAGTTTTACTACATCCTGTAGGGCCAGATATAATACACTTGGACGGGCTCGTGAATCAGAATTTTTCTACAGAATCCATCTCTAACACGTCACACTCCTAAGTGGGTCATACAAAATATAATAAAAATTTAAGTGTATTCCTTATATTCTACAGTCTTGTTTTTCCTCTATGGCCACAGAACCGTGAATGACGATGATGAACAGCATCATGTCCCCATCATCGATATTACAGACGACCCCGATGACAGTGTAGCTGTTGTCACAGACTCCACCCCCGCTAACGAGCACACACCAGCGACACCTGTAACACCACCACGCGACAATTCAAAACGGAGGCATGATGAAGACCCTTCCACGTCAGGTATAAAGCGTGCCAGGAGTGCACCGGTTTTAGACCCCCAGTAGTAGAGCCCCAACCCTCTACGTCTTACGAGACAACCCCCACAATAGTTCCTTCTCAAATAAAGTTGTAGTCTCCTATTCCTGTTCAATTCCGGTACCTCCTCCAGAAGAGCAGCAGCTTCTCGTTCTGCAGAGAATGGCATAACATTCGAGTTGGTGCGCATCGCCATCCCCATCCCAGCCGTGACTAGAAATCGGTACACTGTTACAAGAACATAATATGTACACTCACTCGTAAAAGCCATACTGTGGGAAAGAATAAACGAAGTATTGTACAAAGAGGGGGGTCATTCCTCCCCATCTTATTTTCAGTTTTGGGGTCTTTACTAACTACATTAATACAATGAAGAAAGTAGTAGTGATTCCACACGAGGGGTATGCTTCACTACAAAGCTCAAAGAGTCCAGACACCGTTGTAGAACCCCGTAAAAGTAGGCTTAAAAGAATGGAAAGCGAATTGTTAGCCCTATTAAAGAGTGAAAAAACACCTGATGAGAAAATAATCTTATACCAAGAAGCTCTGCAGAAATTTCTTCATGAGTACGAAAATTATAAGAATTCTACAGAGATCCTCGTGGTTATTAGGCACAGCACAGAAAACGATGAGCATGGTGACATAGGACCCGGGCCCAACGATAGAGCTGACCAACCAAAGAATAACGGGTAGGCCCCACAACATATCGAGCATGTATTAGAAAGCACCCTCCCACATTCAATGAAGAATAAAGATTTAAGTCTTTATAATCTATTGAATGAGAACCCCAACATAGAGTGGACCGATACAGGTGAGATCATTGTGGGAGGAGCAAAGGTACAGGGATCGAATATCGTAGACATCATCCATGATCTGGTGAGAAAGTTGGATAAGCCCTCACCATCAGGATGGAAGCATATTAAAGCAATCCTACAACAAATAAATGTCCCTAAAACATTGATAGGAAATCTGAACAGGTTAAAAGACTTGGAACATCCCTCACATGTGCCACAACTGAGAACGCCATCACCCCCAGAGGTAGCACTTCTGAATAGAAGAAAGAAGTGGCCAAACAACAACAACGGTCAACCCTATCCACGTGCGTCTAAAATACGCAAATGGCTAACATATTAGAAGACATTATTATGTCATTTCTAGCCCAGCCCAGTAAGGAGGCGTTGATAGACTGTACAGAAGTGTTTACAATGATGGAGTAGGGAAAAAAGATGTTGAGAGGTTTTTGCGGGAGCAAGACGCTTATACACCTCATAAGACTGTGAGAGAAAGCTTTATAACAGCAACGAGAACAACGGCATCGATTGACTCTATTTGGCAAGCAGATTTAACAGACATGCAAAGATATTCAGTGTATAACGATAGTTACGCTACATCCTATTCATAATAGATGTATTCTCTAATTATCTGTGCTAATTACTCTGAAAAATAAATCGCCTGAAACAGTTGCTAAAGCCACCAAAACGTTGATGTTGAAAGTAAACAGGGTTCCTCTCTATTTTTGTACGGATATAGGGAAAGAATTTATAGGCTCTGCTTTCAGAACATGTTGACAGAGTTTAATATCAGCGACTACACTACCATTTCTATATATATGGCCTCTTTAGCTGAAAGAGTTCAACGTACCATAAAGGAACACATGTCTCGCTATTTTACGCATAAAAACACATACCGATATATAGATATTCTAGAATCATTCGCCTCATCATACAACCGTTCACACGATCGCGCAATTGGGAGAACACTTAACGAGGTTTTAGAAAGAGGTACGCACACAGACCCTGATGTGAGAAGAGATATTCGAAGAACACCACCACACTCTTCGCATTTGAAAATCAATGATTATTTAACGCTCGGGAAATAAATTCGCGAAGGGATTTGAGCAAGGTTGAATTTTTAAAGTTAGGGCTATCAGACCTAAAGGCGAGATAATGCTGTATTACGCTGGAGATTTGAATGGGGAAGAAATCGCAGGAGGCTTTTACCGCGAGGAGTTGCAGAAAGTGACATTTAATTAAAAAAAGTGTTTAAAATTGAACAAATTTTAGGAAGCAAAGGTACAGGAAAGAGAAAACTGTACATGGTGAAATGGCTAGGGTACCCAGAAAGCTTCAACACCTATATAAAAGCTGCTGCAATAATGAAGCTTAAATAATATGCAACATGGCACCTAACCATTTCTACGTCACACTACCGTCCTCTTCTTCTCTCTCTGTACATCCTAACAACACCCTGGCCAACTTTGTAACAGAACTCCATGGACCCATTGAATTGTGTCGTGATTCGCTTGAGATGGGGATAGGCGAAATTCAGCTGGACACCCTCTTTTTAAATATTGATTATAAAAATCCCATTTTTACGGTTCTTAGATACCTTGATTAGTGTGAAAATGCGGGGTAACTCGGAATGAAACCATACGTATCGTCCGGATTGGGGATGCACGGTATTACTGTACGGTAGTAACACTAGGTCTGGGCCGTTATGGTGCGGCTGCTGAGGATGTTGTGAGAGATTTAAACGTTAGTTTAAAAAACTGAAATCTTACGGCTGATTTAGTATACGAAATCGTAAACAAAGGAAACCCTGCACATACTCTAATTCTAAAATCACAGGCTAACAGAAATATCAAAGACAATGGGCTGTTCAAATTTATAACTGAGGGGCGATATCGATCAGCCTTCCAAAGAGATACCTTTCACGAGGTGCAACATGACTTGTCCATCCTAATGTATCAGATGAAATTGGAGAAATTGGGTCTTGGCTATACAGTGTATAGCCAACACCCAATTTCTCCAATTTTTTTACAGCAATATAGTGGAGTACCAGTCTGTTGGGGATACCCAAGCACGCCGGTTTGCGCATCGCGCACATCCCCAACAATAGAGGGAAGAGTTGAGTATTATATATGACAGGCCCCATTATGTGAATGTCGCAGCTAATCTAATAACCAATATCTCAATATATATAAGAACGACTGAGGGAAAAAATTTCCCATTCGTTGATGGGAGCTTCACAGTGAAGCTACACTTTCGACACACTGAGTTATAATGGAGAGAAAGCCTTTCACAATCTATCAAGGTGTGAGATATCAACGTGGGAGTGGGCTTGGATCCATTTCTTCAACCATACTACGTACGGCTGTTCCCTTGCTGAAGAGGGGTGCCAGATACCTCAGGAGAAAAGCGCTACAATCAGGTCTTAACACTGCAGAAGACATATTGGAGGGGGCTAAACTTAAAGAAGCTCTAGAAAACCATTTAAAGCGTACACGGGACGAAATCATCAAAGATGCAAAAAGAAAAATGCGTGGTGGTGTGAAGAAGAAGAAGAGCGCTGTTCGGAAGAAGGGATTACCAGCACGTGGCGTTAAACGTAAAAGGATATCAAAAAAGAATAAGTGTTCTAAGCGCTGAAATCTATGGTTGACCATTTTTTTAACTGATATAAGGTAAGGACATTGCTCTCATGAATCATAGCTGTTTACTACTTGTCGAGAGAAATGGTACTATTTCTGACTCGTCATGTCACGCTTCATCCAGCCGAGTAGTTCACAATATTGTAAATCGGAGGTGTCTGTCTTTGACATGCCCCCTACTCAAGTTTCTATTGAGCACAGTGACTTTATTACAATTAATCCGTTAAACACAATTAGTTCCCGAGTGCTCTTATAGAATTCGTGAAGCCCAGCTCAGGCCCTTACTTTTTTGAGCCAAGCTCTGTGCACAATTACGCTAAACCAAGTATAGCCTATTCCGATGAAACGGACTGTGATGTCAAATATGCTGCAGAACCTGAAACAAACGTTCAGCACTCCATATTCAATCAGTGTGATGTATATTTAAATCAGGTCAACATATCGGCATGAACGGGGTTCTATCACCTACGAGCCTCCTGGAAAATGTCCTGAACTTTTCTAAAGAAGTGAAGGATACCTTTTTAACTGTCGAGGGTTATTATCAGACTAAAGAACAAAGTAGCATAAAGGAAAAATTTTAAAATTTTAAAAAGAAGATATATATGAGCATTTTGGACGCCTGCATACAGACTTCACATTCCCGGAGAAGTTGCTTGTGAATGGGGTCGATATGAAAACAAGGCTCACCCGCACGAATCCTGAGATTTGTTTAAATCCGGGGGTTGATCAAGAAGAGGGTGCAAACCCCGTTGTGATTCATATTATGGAAACATACCTTCCCTTAAGCGGTGTGAAATTAGGTTTGACTAAACAAATAGAAAATGAGAAAAATTTACTACATGCCACAGTAAAATACACAATTAACAGAGTACAGATCAAATTATACACGATGCCAGCAGGTTTGACCTCGAAACAGGTAGAGAACGTGGCCCTGGGATTTCTACCTAAAAGGTCATTAATTGGAATGCAGGAACATGCTTCGGTGAATGGAAAATAGAAAAAGAATGCCTTGAAATTCGAGAATTTCGGTCTTAAAAATATAACGTTGGAATTCGCCAACCAATAGACGCTGCTATTAGTTTACTAGTATACCTCGAGTCACAAGCCGTAATAGAAGTTGACAGATTTAGGGGCGTTCTCACTGACTTTTTTAAATGGAAGCGAATACATTTCAGAGAGTAATGTATAGTGAATGAATCACACGCTCCAAATTTATCGGTGTGTTTGCGAAGAACGAAACACTGAAAGTGCGAACTACGAGAGAATGCGGTGTTCTTATTGTGAATACCGATATTATTTATGGTGGTGAAGGGATTCACTGGATAGCTCTCTTCTTTAAAAATAGGAACCGTCTGTACTATTTTAATTCACTCGGGACTCATCCATGGAATTACTTTATTATTGTAAAATTTCTCCAACAGCTACACATTCCCGAAATTGTATGGAATCCCTATCGATTCCACGGATATTTTAGTAACGTATGTGGTATGTGTGACTTTCATTCCTCATGCACATGTCACGTGGTAAGGAATTTATAAATTTTATAAGATTATTCTACCGGTGTCACTCTGAGCGGAATGATCAAATGGTATGCAGACAGATAAAAAAAGGTCCCCGTTTGTGCGCACTCGATGTGTTGTATGATGTTTTACTTGTATATATAAAATGAATAATTACATCAATGTTGTCTCCAGTAATGTTAGTTTGTGTATTCTGTAGCTTATTTAAAATGTAACGGCAACTAATTCTGTAGCTAAATTAAGATGGATATAAAAAATTGTACTTTTTATAAAACATGATTTCTATCATTTAATAAATTGAGGAAAATATATTGAGTCTTCTTCTTACCCGAAACACATTTAAAGGAAAAAAGCTCTTACTGGAAACATAAGAAAAAGAAAAAGCTTGCATTATTTCGTTAATGATGTAGCAATCGCTGGGTTAAAACTTCTACCTCCGTATTCTGGTCCACGACATGCGTTTCTTCAGTGCTATCACGAAAAGATTGTATAAAATGAGTCAGCTCCTCATCGGACCTTTAAAGAGAAAGGATAATTTTAAATTAATTTGATTAGTTCATGCATTTTTCTGAATCTTTTTTAATAAAATCCCAATTGCTTTTCATAAAAAACATATGCAGAGTACATATATATTAGGGTGTTTCATAAGTGAGAACCAGATCATAGTTTTAATCCACATAGATGCCCGTGTTCGTTTTACATATTTATCATTCCTTGCCACAAATGAGACTCCTTCGACAACAATAAGGGGTCCCGAGAAATCACGCCTTACGTCAGAGAGCACAGACTCATCACTTCATCATTTCCCCCTTCTGCTTCTTCGGAAAATCCTTCCTCTTCTTGAAAACTGCTTTCAGCAGGTACTGTTTGTCTTCCTTCGTTGTTAGGGCAGTATTGAATTTCTCGATGAGAGCGATCCCCCGTTCAGCCGAGTCGTTCACCATAGCCAGGACGCGGACCCTAGCTAGGCCTGCTTGGTAGTGTGGGTCGCTTTCCCAAGACGAAGCGGGATTTTCGACGAAGGCGCCGTTGATCCCGAGTGCGGTGAAGATATCCTTCGTCCTCGAGGTAACGAAATCCGAAATCTTCTTTCCTTTGAAGGAGCCGAGGACGGTCTTCCCCTCCAGATGCTTCAACGCTTTCCTCGATGCCGGCTTGGCGAGGTTCTCTCGCATCCTTTGTTTCTCTTCCTGAGGAACCCCTTGATCGAAGAATGCCAAGTCGACCAGCGTCTCGGAGAAGTACCAGAGGTGTCGTTTCATGGCCGCTTGCGCTTGCTTGGCGACGTCGACGATCACGGCATCTTCCTGCAGTATTTCCAGGTCCAGCAAGAACTCCAGATCCACACGTGGGGCCTGCTCTGCTCTCGTCGCACGACTCCAAGCCTTTGCGCAGGCCAGGGCGACGAACAGGCAGATAGATTTCTGTGACTCCTTTCAGCTCCCGCCCGGTCTTCCTGAACTGGTCCTGAAGGAGGTACAGCTTCAATCCGTAAATGGCTTTCGCCATCCACCGCGCATGGTGGTATGCTCCTGGCTTCCGCAGTGACACATTGGCGACAGTCTCTTCCCCGAGAAAGAGGATAACCAGTTGAAGAATTTCTTGGTAGTCATCCCGCGGCTGACCAGAAGCCAGAGCTTCCCTCACGACAAGGACAGTTCGGTCCTTGAGACCCTGAAGAGGTCCAGCGATGCTGCAGCTATCTGAATCAATAGCAGTGGTGATAAGAGATCGGTCGATGAAACCCCACTGCTCTTGGAATCTTTTGAAGATCCCAGTCTCGGGCCCAGAGGTGGGGCCCATCGAAGACCGGAAGACTTGGGCCAGGACGATTTCGTACATATGGTGCCTGCATGCTAGGTAAAGAAGTTGCTTCCCGAGACCCTCCTCAATCTTGACGCAGGCTCCCACGTGAATCCCGGTGTTCGATGCCGTTGTGTCGAATGATAACCCCTTCATTCGTTCGGACAAGTCGTGTTCCCACACAAGATCAATGCAGACGCGTGCCATCACCGCTCCCGTGCCAGCTACAAGTTTTGGAATCTAAGCAGCTTCTCCTGGCCGTTCCCGGTGACCAGCACAGCAATCCGGTCCACAGATCCGTCACCTATGATTTCAGGCAGCATTTTCCCGTCCCAGTGCAACACCAAGGGCTCCTCAGGACAGAATTCTCCCTCTTCATACGCCTCTGCTGCTTGCTTCCGAAGCGACTGGCGAGCGCGATACATTGTGGAAGAGGAGATGGATACCTCGTTCAAATCGTGCCCCAAGGATTGCGCGACGACGGCGTAGGACATCGCTGCATCACGATAAGAAATGTTCATCCGGTCGTACGCGACAGCCACAACCTGAGTGATGAGGTTCCTCGACCGCTTCCTCGGAGAAAGACATGAAGCAGACGTGGAGGCTGCTAAGGAGGGATCATCTTCCGCAGATGGCGACGCTGAGGACGAGGAGCTGTCTTCAAGAGTAGCAGCTTCTGTAACCGTCTTGGCCCGCTCGAATTCCCGGTGTCGTCTCTCCTCCTGCTGTTCCTCTCGACGCCTTTTCCTACTCTCCATTTGGGCCAGCTTCATGTCTGCCGATCCCATACTGCTCTCTGTTGGGTCCTCCTGCTGACTCTTGTAGAAGAGCTTGTCTTCCTCGTTTGTCATCATAGAAAGGGCATTGGAATGACCAATATCGAGGATTTCGTTCTTGAGTTCCGCCTTGAACATGTCCTCCGCAACACGACAGCTCTCCTCGGATCTGTTCCTGCTTTTCACCAACTTGTCGTAACGCTGGAGCAGAGCTTCCATTTTCCGAAGGGCGCTGTCCAGCCTCATAGTAGGGATCCTCGCTCTTTTCCAGAACACCATCACAGCATCCAAACAGAGGTTCAGACATTTTCTCCGTCCTAGGTTTTCCTGTTTTTGATGCAAGAAGCACTTTTGCAAGACTTGCAACTTCGTCGGCAGGCGGCTACCAAGGATCTCCTTATTCGGGTGTCCGATGAGCCAAACCTCTTTCTTGCTTCGAGTTGCCATGTTTATCTGCAATGAGGAAATATACGAATTAGAAAAAGAGTACAAATACGCAACGGTAGACACAACGAGGACAAAACTCGACAATTGACACGCAGGACAGAGAGCAGTGCACCCTTCCGTCAGGAAGCAAGGCAGTCGACTAACATTAGAACAGCTGAAATTAGAAATACCTAAGCAATCTGAAGCGTCAAATCTCGGGACGCCTGAACGTGTTCTGATCTGGTTGAAACCTGTTCAGACGAGTTTTCTCGGCAAACGAAACAGGGGCATCAATGTGGATTGAACTTCCTTCCACTTCATCCATCAACCACACTGCCGTGAAACACCCTAATATATATCTATATATATGAAGAGAGTTACAATGTGAAGTATCAAATATCTTCGAACCGCTCAAAGAAGTTTGTGACCGCTTCAAGAGAAAATGCCAAATAACCACATTTCAAATGTATTTACTATGAAATTTTATAAAATTATTTAAAACTTGTAAAGAAGTGTTCATTGTTATAAGTTAAAAAAATCCACGATTTTTATGAATATAAATATCAAAACAGGACTTTACCATAATATTAATTATTAATTACTAATGCAAACTAATCTATAATTAAAAATTGAGGACACCTGCAATTTTGATGAAACATTTTACAATAAAATGTAATGAGATGAAAATAAATTACTACAGGCCCTACATATATATTTATATATGATGAAATAATCATGAAGGAATCACAGAAATGTGCTCAGGAGCATTCGCCAATTGACATCTTCAGGAACACTAAAATAAATAACAAGTTCACGACTAAATATAGGCCACAAAAAATAAAAATAAAATAGAAATACTCACCTTTCAACTACAATCCCTTGCGCCGGATCGTAAGGAGCGTCATTGCAAATATCATCAACTGTTTGCGTTGGAAATAATCTGTCCAGATCGGTAGCGTTAAGAAGACTAATTGTAGCCACCGCGGTAGTGTCTCCATCTTCATATAAAGCCGATAAACTGTAAAGTTGTTGTGACTGACTCATGATGCGTGTGTTTTCTCACTGGTAAAATAACTGCTGTGAGTTCCAGTTGAAAATACTTACTTTTATATGCATGATTCCCAATCAATTGTAAGAACCACCCCCAGAAGACTAATAGGCGGTTCGTAAGTTTTCTGATTGGTTGTCAATGTAACTGGGCGAGATATGTTAAATGTGTGTGCCAATCAGCTATAGTAATACTGATATAACGGACCCACGCTTTGGGCAATAAAGACCTGATTGGTTACCGACACAAATAATGAAGGTGTATCTTATCCAATTTGCCTTTTCTCTCCGCAGATTTATTTTCAATGCTCACATCTCAAGGTGAATGAGTGACTTGCCCACTCGCACACTCTGTCACGGTGCCTTCAAATATTTTGCATTTTTATATAAGTTTTTTCCATTATTATATAAGATTGAAATATCTCCACAATGTTAATATTCTTACAACCCTAGCACGACTTTTTGTTCAGAAGATGAGTTTGAATACTTTATTTGTGCTTATTTGATTGCATTTATACTATTTTAATACTCTATATTTCTAATTTATGTAATTTTTTTGTATTAATAAATAAAAACAAACGTCGATCTCTTTGCACTCATCGACTCACAGCTTCATCCTCAGATTTCCCATTTTAGACATGGGCTAGGTTAGGTTAAGTTACATAGGTTATGAAATCCGAACCATGGGTCGCTACATCATCTGGACGCGGTCTCCCGTCCAACTACTACCGAGACCTACAGTAGGTTAGGTTAGGTTCCTAAGAAAGACCAGACCTAGAGACAATCTCTGTTTATAAACCATTAGTTAGAGAAAGGTACTTTTTTTAAGCTAGATTGTCCTTAAATTCTTTCTTAAGTTTTTAAATTAAGTTCGGTAAGAATATATGGTTTGAACCGCGGGTCACTACATCATCATCAAGATGAGATAGATTAAGAATATAAAGTCATGTATATTTCTTATATTATTAATTTTTAATTAAATGGGATTCGTTTTGCGTCTAAATAAACGAAAATAATGTATTGGTGTTTCATTTAATACTTTTGCTACAAAAAATTAAGAACATTTCCTTTTCTCTTGCGTATAATAAATAAATAATTAAATTATATAGTGGTATCTGGCAACCCCCCTCTAAAGATTGAGAGCATCTTTCTCTTTTCTTTAATAAATAATTAAAATAAAGATCTGGCAACCCTCCATATATAAATAAATAAATTAAATAACAGGCGAGTGGCGACCCTTCCATATATAAATATATAATTAAAATAATGGTATCTGACAACGTTCATATATAAATAATTCAAATAAATAGTGCTCTCTGGCAACCCTCTATATATAAATAAATAAATTCAATAGTGCGCTCTGGCAATACTCTATATATATAAATAAATAAATTGAATAGTGTTCTCTGGCAACCCTCGATCTTCTATATAACAGATGGTAACCTGAGCTCTCATGATGCGTCTGGCGGAGCCAGGCGAAACACCTCTCTCTCTCCTTTCTCTGTCTCTCTTCTCTCCACTCTTTTAGGTTAGCTATACCCCTTTAGTGGGGTGAGGCCGGTCCAACTTTTCCCTCAAATCTCCTCCATTCATGTAAGTTCATCAACATTGCAATTACACTCTCCCATTTTACGCCAACACTACTGGGCGCAATGTTTTTGTATGCAGTTAAAGGTTCGAAGGGCTTCTGTTAAGTCATTAAGGAGCTACTGGCGAATATAGCCTTACCTAACTTAACAAAATCTTAGCTAACCTAACTTAATGTTTCTAATATATAAAGTTTTTAATGTTCTGAGGTACTAAAAATGTTATCTCACGAAAATTTTATCCCAACACATTTTCGAATTATTACACACTCGACCTCACTTAAGTTCATTTGCCTACACACACACACACACACACACACACAACAATTCCGACATTCTTCCAGTTTGAAGAATCGAAACAAAAGGAATGCACAATGCGTGACGTCGTCCTTACATGCTACGTTTGACCGTACAGCCTCCTTCAAGTATCGCTCTATCTCCCACCCTCCACCCAGAGAAAGAGAAAGGCCTTCGTAAGTTAAATGGAATTAGTGAAAAAGTATATGGGTTAGATAATAGTTCAGAATAAAGGCATATTGCAGTGGGTTCAAAAGGGTTACAGTGAGATTGCAACTTACAGTAAATATCAATTCGTTTCTGATTCAGTAGATATCAATTAAGATTGCAGCGTTCAAACTGTGAGCCGTTTACACGTTTAATATATATATATATATATATATACACCTCATTAACCTCGTTGATGTTAGTCTCTCTTCACAGGAAGGTCAAGCTGGTGACCCCGCCTCCAGGCCTGGCTTGGTGGAGGAGCGAGTTGCTTTCTTGTGCTTTCCACCGTACATAGCCAGGTACACCCGGCCCATCTGGTACCGTCCTAAGCCAGGCAGTTAGTCTTCTCTTTAACCATCTAACTCCCAGAAAATTTTCAAACAATTTTTACCACGGGGGTACATTTGGACCCCTAAGTCGGAAATGTAATAAAGGATGCAAGAAACATTAATTACATTATTTATTATACATATTAACATATATACATTATAACCGAAAAAAAGCCGTTACATGCAGTTTGCAAGTTAAAAAAATAAGTTTTAATGGGCCCTATTACAGATACCAAAAAAAAATGGAAAATACAAAAATCCTTTGTAATATAGAACTAACAATTTTGGTGAAATTATTTATATATATATATATATTATATATATATATATATATATATATATAATCATTCATTGTACAGTACATCAACCTATATGCAATTATGACATACTTTTGAGATGTGATTAGCAAAAGCGAACTTCTGACACTTTACGCACTTGTCCCGAGATTTTTCATCACAAGTTCGTGGACAAAACGTGCATCGTCCCCGTTTCCTTGAGTCTACTGAAGTACTAGGATTTAGTGTATCATATTCATTTCCTGTATTGGAAGGAGGACATTGTGGTGCTACTTGAGTTTCATTACTTATTAGTTGATTGCCTAGTTCAACTAGAAAAAGTCGCCTTTTGTGACTTTTTCCAGTTTTGTAATTTTTATTTACATGCATCCAAATGATGAAGCTATTTAGAACGCTGATATCAAGCATGTTATAAAATACCACCATGGGCTATCTTCTGCATTTTCGATTGGTTGAATACTTCCGGACCATTTGATCAGCTGTGTCAACGCCACCTTTGGTCCGATTGTAATCTAAAATCATAATGGGCTTTTGTCATTACGTGTTGTATCAATCTTGGGCTGTCGTGAGTGGTGCTAAGCAATGTTACAACTTTCCCCTTTTTTGGTGTGTATGAGACTAAAGTTCCATCTGTGTGAAAAGCAAACATAGATGAATATGTTTGGCGTCCTTTGGTTGTGAGAAGCTGAGTTGGAATTTCTTTCCTATTCTTTCTTATGGTTCCTAATAATGTTAAGTCCATTTGCTTCAATTTTTTCCCTAAATCTAATGAAGTGAAAAAGTTATCACATGTTACATTTCGACCACTTTTTTCCATTCCTTTCACCATGTCCATCACTACTCTTGCTCCTTGATTCTGTTCCCTCTCTTGGCCTCCCTCTCTGCCAGTATACAGTATAATTGAATGTTAGAAACGTAAGATGTTGGGCTGTCACAGCAAACCCAAAATTTCAAACCATATTTTCCCGGTTTACTGGGAATATATTGTCTGAAAGGACATCTTCCCCAAAATGTAACCAATTGCTCATCAATAGGAATATAACACATTTGTAAATTATCTACCCATTCTTGAAATACCTGTCTAATAGGACACATTTTATCCGTGGACCTTTGCTGACGTCTCGTAAAACCCTTGACAACATTTGAAACCTGTTTCTCGACATGGTTTTGGAGAATACTGGTCGGCCATTATTTTTACTCCATAGCTCACAGATTGGCTCATTATTTGATTTGTAAACACCAGTAAGTATTAGAAGACCTAAAAAACGTTCAAATTCATTCATAGTAAGTGCAACCCACCTTTCTTTGTACACTCGCTCACCTTCCTGATTGCGCAACGTTATGACGAAATTTCAGTCCAATATTGCATCATCTTTCAAAAGTAATATATATATATATATATAATTAGGTACCGGTACATATGGACCCCCATGGTAATAACTGTTATATACTAATGTTTTTGTAATAAAACACAAATGCATTTTATTAATATATACTATGTCAAAACAACTCAATAAAACATACAAAGTCATGCAACCACAGGCTCTTCAGTAAATTATTTAAAAATCTGCAGCTTCATAAAGACCTACTGGGGTCCATATGGACCCCGTTGGGAGTTTGAGGGTTAAGATTTCAACTTTGACCCCTGTAACGTTTCTGAGGTCCTTTGGAAGCTGGTTAAAAAGTCTTGGCCCCCTAACAACCAAGCTATTTTCCTTCAGTGTTTCAGAGGTCCCTTGTCGGGCTTTTAATTTTGGAACACTACACATCCTGCCTTTCCTATTTTCCAATGTTGTCTGAATGGTAATTGGGTTTAGTTTGAGGTTTGGTACCAGTTTTTTATATATACCACGTATATATGTGACACACAGACCGTGCACGGAACAAGAAACTCTTCTGGGAAAATTAAATCCACTATAGTCTGAATAAGTAATGGTAACTGACAAATACTATAGGTTTCCTCTTTCATGATGTTAGCCCAACGTGGGCAACGGGTTACTCGCAAAGAGGCCCCAAAATACAGCTTCCCTTACCAGCATAGTGGGTTTCTTATTTTTCTACTAATCTTTGTTTTATCGGCAAACGATGTTACTGTGCTGTCACTGGAACATCCTCATCTACAGTATGTCAGTTAGCATGATTATAAAGAGTAATGGAGCTAATACTGTTCCTTGTGGTGCTGAGCTAAGGACCTCTGATTCTGATGAAGATATTCTTTGAACTGTAACGACTTCCTGCCGCTCACTAAGAAAATTATATCCATTTTCCTACTTTTCCTGTTATTCCCATATATTTCAGTTGTCACACTTTTCGAACGGTTTGGCAAAGTCTGTGTATATTACGTCATAGTTTTCACTACTTTCAGTGCATCAATAATGTTGTTTACAGAGTTCCATTAGTTGTGATAGGCATGATCTGCCTGATCGGAATCCATGGTGGTTATCACTTAGTTTCCAAACAGTCGTATAGATTTTTTCTCCAACTATACATACATACATTCATGTACTTTCTGTTCAGGCAAATTCCGCCAGACAGTAGAAATGACAACTTAAAATGAATATCTGAAAAGTTTTAATAAGCCTAACCCGATTGCGCATCAACACATCCATTTTCCTCTAACAAATTGCGAACAATACATAAATCAAAATCAGATTGAACATATTTTAAATCGAAAAACAAGTTCTTTGTTTAATATCTGTATTATGAAAATTAAATGAATATTTATTATTTTAATTTAAATAAATTAATTTCTCTCTTTTTTAAGGGAACTGGCTTATTTTCAAACGAGATGATCTTCAAATACAATATATACTTATAGTACGCATATTTGTTTATTTACTTTTAAATATGTAGTTTTCTGTTATTTACACCGTATATACCATCACCTTCACTTTCACTTGCCATCTTCTGGTATGTGAATTAATAATTTTACTATACAGCAAATTTCGTTATAAAATTGCATATGTTAAAAAGAACATCAAGCTGCGTAACGCAGCTTTGAAACTGAAGCATCAATTCTGTTATCCTCCTCTAAACATCCACTTAAATATTATTACTAATATTGATTTATTGTTATTATTACATATATATGTACACGTGTTAAGAGTATTTAAATTAAAATATTGACTTAAATTCCCTTCGTAATAAAAGCATCTGACAACTCTACCCAATCTTGCTATATTTTTCGCACAGTAACTGTTTTGAGAGTAGTAGTTAAGTTTAACTTTCTTTTAACGACTTTAGCTGCTACTAATCTTATTATTATTATTATTATCATATATACATATATATATATATATATATATATATATATATATAACATCCAAATAAGTAGGTTCGGGTAAAAAAAATTCTTATTAGATGCAATTAAAGAAAACGGGATGTCGAATTTGTGTGGATTGTCATTTTTAAATAGATGCAGTGGGAAATAGGTACTGAAAGTTGAGAGATTTTTCATTAAGAACCTTTCTACTTGTAGTTATAGTTAGGACTATTCACATTACTTTAATTATCATTCTCTAATTTAACGGCTGTTCACAATTCCTCATAATTCTCATAATAAACGTATTTGTTTTCACACCAGTCATGCCAGTATTTACATCAATCACACAGAACGTTCATACTTATTGTTTTTGTCATTAGCTGTACCAATCATGTCTTTACAGACTGAAGCCTACCGTTATACAACGTTTAAAATCTTATATTTTAATACTTTATGATATCAGATCTCGTATAAAAACATCATTTTCTGTACAAATGGCCACAAAAATACTTTCAATCATAATAATGTACTCATGGAACGCACCATACGCTTTTTCACTTGTATTAAAACGTAAAACTGAAAGTTGTATCATCACGCGATATTCGATTCTGCAATGGCGTAAGTGAGCCCTAACATTTAATTTAAAATTATTTAACAGATCATTCGAGGGAACTGTACATCGATCTCATTATAATTTCTGACTCATAATAACCCGCTATGCATATTTACAAGAGTCGAATTTAAATAAATATATATTATATATATATTATATATATATATATAAGGAGTTTGTATGTGGCATTCCAACAGAAGGCAGGAAGTGTCTGAACCCTGTTTCTCCATCACTGTCCTCTTCATCTGTCCTTTTTACATGTCATGTCTACCCTGTGAGCAGTCCAGCATACTCTCAAACACGCGCGCTTCTCACTATATCCCTTACTACACACGCATGCATCTTACACACTACACAGTCTTTTCCAAAAGGTGTAATTTCAGTAGTTTCGGAGATTCGCGATTGCCCCCTCCTTCCTGCCTGCATCGTATATAGTACCAAGCAAGTCTCTCCACAGTTTACAGGTTTCCTCATTGTCTAAAATTTATAAAGTTCTCTCTTATTGTTTTCCTTATTGTAACGGACATCACAACCGAATTTTAAATAGTATTTAAGTATTATGTCGAGCAACATAGCTAGATAACCCCGCCACAGCCTAGTTTCTTTGCATAATCATGAACATGAAACAAGATTATATATATATATATATATATAATATATATATATATATATATATATTATATATATATATATATATATATATATATATATACGGCAAAAGTAGTTTGAAGATTTATTCCATCACACGACTGATTATAATTATACACTTTAGAGGAGTTTGCAAATTGCATATACTTAGACAAAAAGTATTAGATCTTATGATGATTTCATGTCATTATCAGCATGCTTCACTGTCCTTTCAGTCATTGTGACCGTAGAACGTACCAGAACTATGGTCTTGACAAACCACAATGTGTTAAATTTAAATATTGACTTATTGTTATTATTACATATATATGTACACGTGTTAAGAGTATTTAAATTAAATATATTGATTTAAATACATTTCGTAATAAGAGCATCTGGCAACTCTACCCCAATTTTGCTATATGAAAATGAAAATGAAAAGGTTTATTGGCAGACTATAGTCCATATGGCAAATATTATTAATACAATGACAGTTCATACACTAAGGGTAGAAATATATACAATTGATTAGAAATAATACTGCACTGTCGAAGTTAAGTGGAGCTACAGACAGACAGACGTTTTCGTACCAAGAAGTCCATAGCTTAGGCCTTAGAGGATAAATGGCAGGACTCATGGATAGCTTGGATGATCGGGTTGGTTGATTTTTTAATTCTTTGCATTAGAATGTGTTGAGCACGTCTTGTTACCTCCGGGAAGCTCGGGACATTGGGGGTAGCAAACATTTGCGAAGCTGAGCATCTCGGGGGTAATTTATGTAAGAGTCTAAAAGAACTGTTGTACAGCAAATTTAGGGTACTGCCAGAACCTTTTTTATAATTCACCCAGAGTTGCAGACCGTATATATTACTGCAGAAAGTACGAAGAGTGTGTCTTTAGCTTCACTTGTACAGAAACGAAAGCTCCTTATGGTCATATTCGCTTTAGCATACAGGCTTCGAGTTTGTTTTCTTATATCCGAGTCATCACTCAAGGAGCTGGTAATAGTTTGACCCAATTACTTAAACTCTTGTACTTCCTCAATTACTTCACCATTCATTTTAAACCTTATGTGAAAAATGATCTTTATCAATTGGTCCACAATTAACCCACCCCTTATATCCACAGTCTAACTATAGAGTAGATTAAGTCTAGCCTTGTAGGGGTCAGCCGAGAGATTCCGGAAATGGTCCAGAGCGGGCAGATAAATTGAGGTCCACAGTAGGATTCCTCACCAAATTAGGTTAGGGCAATCTACCTTCACCTTTGTTAAGCTATGAGTTGATGCTAGGTCTTAGGTAGGGTTGCCAGACGTCCTTTATTTCGATCTGCTTGTCCTTGTCCTTTATTGAAGCGTCAAAGGACGGCATATGTCCTTTATTTCTATTTTTATGTCTATTTCAAAATCATAAATAATAAATCCTTTAAGAAATTTATTATAATTACAACTAGATGGCTTTCTTTACAACCATGTATAGAAAGACTTTTGGTTTCATGGGATGCTCTGAGTCAATATTTCATAAGTAATCTGAAAAATATCTCCAAACAGCTAGCCAAAATTCTTCAAATTGATGAAAATTCTACAGAAATGCCTATAGTTATAGAATTGTATTTGCTTTTTACAATGCATGCAATGGAAATATTTTACAAAGCAATAAAACAACTTGAAAGCAATGAAACTTGTGCTAGTGATGTTTTCCATGTAATGGATGATCTGAAAAATTCACTTAAAAATCGTCTTGAACAAGAATTTTTTGGTTATCAAGTACATCAACATTTTCGCCAATTAGATCCTGTTGTTAAAAGCGCAGTGCTAAAAGATTTTAAAGCATGTTATGATGCAGCATTGAAATATTTAGAAAGTCACTTTGATTTCAGTCAAGCTACCCTTTTTAGAAAACTCAGCAAATTATGCTTTAAGGACTCTTGCCCTGATTTTATCTCTTTTGTGGAAGTAGTAGAGCATTTGAAATTGGTTGAAAAACTCAAGTTGAACATGAATGATTTATTTGATGAGGTTTCAGTACTAAAAGAGAATTATGCAACTTTATCAGCCTCTGATAAATTTCAAAGTTGTTCGAGCACTTCAGGGCGTTGGTATTTACTTTTGAAAAGCGTTGATTTCAAGTTTTTAAACATTTTCAAGGTGATTTCTTACGTTCTTTCAGTGCCAGGCACTTCAGCATTTTCAGAAGGATATTTAGTGTTATGAACTCAAAGTGGAATGATGAGAGAAACAGATGTTCACTTCTCTCATTAAGAGCGAACTATTGATTTACTTCAATTTTAAAGATAATTGTTTAGATTTTGCAGAGAAAATAAAAAATGATGTCAAAGTTCTTAAGGCTTCTCGAAGTAGTACTAAATATGCTCAACATGAATAATTCCTAGATTAAATAGTTATTTTTGTTTTACTTTTTGCTGTTTTCTTTTGTATAATATTAAATGAAGTAAAAAGTAAAAAGAATTTATTTTATTTTTACAAACAAACTACCTAACTGGCGAAATTAGTTTAGTTTAGTTAGATACAGTAGTAGTACTGCTCTCGTCTATATTCAAGAACATTTTAAATATAGTAAAAATCAAAGATGTTGAAATAAATATTTATCCTATAACATTTAAAATTTTTTTGGGAGCATCATTCTCTCTCTCTCTCTCTCTCTCTCTCTCTCTCTCTCTCTATATATATATATATATATATATATATATATAAATTTCAGAATCTGGGAGTGGCAGCTTGAAAACGTTTTGAGTGTCCTTTAATCCGGTCATCAAAATCTGGCAACCCTAGACTCTTAGGCCACAATGTAGGCCTAATTTGTCTGACCCAGCTTAATTTACTGCGTTTACTTCTAACTGGGTTAAAAACACAATTAGTCACTTACTACTAGTTATTAGAGACCCTTTTCCCCTTTTGTTTAATTGTTGAGAGCGTACTTGCTGGTGGGGATCTTTTTTCCGTTGTTTGTTCTTCCCCTTCCTCGTTCCGTCTTGTAGCCCCGTTCCTCGTTTTCGTTCTCCCTTGTCCACCTTTTCGCGGGCTTTTTCCACCAGCGACCTCTTGGTTTTTTTGGTTGGTTGATCGGTAATGTATATCTATTACCGAGCACGCTCTTGTCACACAGTATATAAATACTAGTGTGGAGAATAACTCTGGTGAGCAACCAATTGGTTTCATCCACCCAGTTATTGACATAAAAGGAATTTAATAATTGTTCGATTAACTACCTACCTACTCAGTGAACCATTTTCGTTACATCCCAACTACCCACACATCAGTTTTCCATATACTGGGGGCCCCGGGAGATAAAAATTTTGGTGTCAATGTCACCAATTTTTATGTCTGAGTGTAGACTAGCTAACTATTTGACTGTAAATGCCTGTTAATCTGATTAACAGTGACTATCCTCACCATCTCATGGAGAAGATGTAGCATTTAATTAGAAGAGAAAATATACATCCATAAGATGAAACTGTCTATGGTCTTTACCATAAGAAAAGGAAAAGTGAAAGTTAGAAGATAAAATTACAATTCCCCAGCATCTATTTTTTGTTGTAAAACTAGTCGCGCCTTTAATGCTGTTTGTCGCTGAGGTCATGTGTCTGTCAATGTTGTAGTAGGATGCGTTACCACTCCTACTGTCAAAGGAATAGTTACTGGAAGTTCAGTGTCTCCAGTTGTTACTGGCGGTGGAGAAGGTTCTCCAAAGTCCATTGTTTTGGGTCCAGGCTCTAAGGGGTACAAAAGAGAAATGTCTCTTGTTGTGTCACCCGTTGAAGTCCTTAATTTGACCACTCTTGTTACCCCGTCTGCCCCTGGTCTGAGTTCTAAAACTCTAGCCAGAGGCCAGTATTGTCTTGGAGTACTGTCATGTATGAGAACAAGGTCCCCTACCTTAATTGTGTCAGACCAATCCTTCTTAGTCATTTGTTTATGTCTCTCCCTTAGACCCATCAAGTACTCAGTTTTCCGCTGTTTAATGAAATGAGCTTTAACTCTAGTTAAATGTTGTAACTTAGTCTGGAGCTCATCATGTCGTTGAGTCCAGTTTGGGTCTTCTGAAGAGTCTATATAGTAGTCCGGCAGGAGACTAACTTGTTCTCCCCGAATCAAATGATTTGGAGTTAATGGTTCCGGGTCATTAATGTTGTCACTTACATAAGTGAGTGGTCTATTGTTAATGATGTTCTCAATCTCAGCCAGGAGAGTGAGCAACTCAAACAAGTGTATCTGTTTTTTACCATTTGCTTTCTTCAAGCAATTCTTTACTGCTTGTATATTCCTCTCCCAGATAGAACCATACCAAGGAGAGGCAACCGGAATATACTTCCACTTTATGTTTGAATTTTGTATATATAATTGTGTGAATTCATTGCTTAACAAATCGTGGATGACTTGTTCACCAGCCTTGAAATATGTAGCATTGTCAGTCCAAACTGTCTTGGGTACTGAATGTCGTGCACAGAATCTCTTAAAGACAGCAACAAAAGATCTGCTGTAAGGTCCTCCACAACATCCAGATAAACAGCTCGTGAGGCAGCACATGTAAACAGTACAATGTACATTTTTTGTTCAGTGTCAACCAACCCCACAGTCAATGCTCCTGTATAGTCAATGCCTACAGTCTCAAAGGGTCTGTTGAGAGTAACTCTCTCCTCTGGCAAAGCAGGAGGATTTGGTATCCTATAGGGCCTAGCATGAATACGCCTACATGTGATACACTCACTCAGGACTGTTTTAACAGTGATCCTTCCCTTGGGTATCCAATAAGTTTTTCTTAATGTAGTTAGTGTCTGTGGTACCCCCATATGATGTACATCATTGTGTGTGTTTGTCTGATGATTAATGTTGTCAAATAGCTAAATCTAGGTAAAAGGATTGGATGTTTGCTTTTGTAAGACAGTTTTGATTTGTCTAATCTCCCTTTACACCTTAGATGGCATTCCTCATCTCTGAACAAATTTAGATCCACAACTACTGATGGTACAGGTTCTTTTGTTTGTTTCCCATTAGTCAAGAATTCTAACTCTTTATTGTACTCCTTTTGTCGTGCATGCGCTATCCAGTACTTGGTTGCAACTTCTGTATAATTATGATTGTTTTTATTTAGCTGTTTGTTTATTGTAGTTAAACAGTTGTGAGCAAACCTCAAACAGTAAGCTGTGACCCTGACAAGTTTGCTGAAATCAGAATAATGTTCATAATTAGTGATTGGTTCAACCTTTTCATTTGAAAAGATTAAATTTAATGTCAAGTTAACTTGTTCCACAGGCCATTGGTCTGTATTACAGAGCCACTTAGGTCCCATGAACCAAGTTTTGTTTGACTTCAACAACTTGTAGGATAAACCTCTGGTCAGAAAGTCTGCTGGATTTTGTTTAGTTGGAACATAGTGAAAGTTTACTTGTAGTCTTTCATTAGCTTCAGCTATTTCTTTTAGCCTATTTCTTGCAAAGATATTCTTACTATTAATGCTAGCATTCCGTATCCAGGCAAGACAAATCTGACTGTCAAGCCAGATGTGGATATCAGTTATGTTCACAACATGGTAAGCATCCTTAAGCAATGAATTGGTTTTAATGGCTAACGCAGCAGCCAATAGTTCCAGTTGAGGTATGGTTCGGGTAGGTTTGAGGGGTGCAACTTTCCCTTTTGTATAAATTAGATGATTTCTGTAGGACTTACAAGGTATGCACAGTACCCATAAGCATGTGTGCTTGCATCAGCAAACACATGAAGTCTCTGTGGCTTATCCCTAAACCCACAGCACCTTTGAATTTTAATGTTCTGCACTTTTGTTAAATCAGCAGCTAACTTCTTCCAAAATTTTTGCTATCCATTTGTTATTGGATCATCCCACCCAACATTTGTCATCCAAACTTCTTGGAGGAGAATCTTTGATTTTATTGTTGAAGGCAGGAATAGACCCATGGGGTCAAAATTTTTTGAAGCCTCTGATAATATTTGTCTTTTAATATTTACTTCCTCATCAAGTTTAAAACCTTTAGTACAGATTGAATCATGACTGATAGAAGATGCATCCAAATAACAGTTCATACCTAAAGTTTTAACTCTGTCTGATGGATCAGTAAGACCATTATTATCCTTTAAAATCTTTTTGTTTAATTCCTCATCATTTGAAATCCACGCACTAAGTTCAAAGTTACCTTGTTGCATAATGTTTTGAGAGTGTTCATAGACCTCAGATAATTCAGATTTTGTTGTTGTTGAGCCTATTAGATTGTCTACGTAAAAATGTTCCTTGAGGAAATTCATTGTTAAAGAGTTATTAAACTGGTTCAAATGATGTCTAATTGTCATTGCTAATAGGCTAGGTGAGCAATTGGCTCCAAACAACACAACATTAAATCTATAGGTTATGAGCCCTTTATTCAAATCAAATGGATCCCTGAACCATAAGAACCTAAGTTGGTTCTTGTCATATTCATTTTTTAGATTTATTCTCAAAATTGCCTTGAAATGTCACTTTGTACGGCATATTTATCTAACCTGAGGAGCCAAGTGAACACCTCTCCTCCTTTCTCTCCTTTCTCTTGGGGGATAACGCCGCCTCCAAGTTTCCTTGTTGCACCTACAGCATTCCCCCACCCCCCTTTGCTTTTGGCAAGCAAAGGGGGGTGGGGGATGCTGTAGGTGCAACAAGGAAACTTGGAGGCGGCGTTATCCCCCAAGAGAAAGGAGAGAAAGGAGGAGAGGTGTTCACTTGGCTCCTCAGGTTAGATAAATATGCCGTACAAAGTGACATTTCAAGGCAATTTTGAGAATAAATCTAAAAAATGAATATGACAAGAACCAACTTAGGTTCTTATGGTTCAGGGATCCATTTGATTTGAATAAAGGGTCATAACCTATAGATTTAATGTTGTGTTGTTTGGAGCCAATTGCTCACCTAGCCTATTAGCAATGACAATTAGACATCATTTGAACCAGTTTAATAACTCTTTAACAATGAATTTCCTCAAGGAACATTTTTACGTAGACAATCTAATAGGCTCAACAACAACAAAATCTGAATTATCTGAGGTCTATGAACACTCTCAAAACATTATGCAACAAGGTAACTTTGAACTTAGTGCGTGGATTTCAAATGATGAGGAATTAAACAAAAAGATTTTAAAGGATAATAATGGTCTTACTGATCCATCAGACAGAGTTAAAACTTTAGGTATGAACTGTATTTGGATGCATCTTCTATCAGTCATGATTCAATCTGTACTAAAGGTTTTAAACTTGATGAGGAAGTAAATATTAAAAGACAAATATTATCAGAGGCTTCAAAAAATTTTGACCCCATGGGTCTATTCCTGCCTTCAACAATAAAATCAAAGATTCTCCTCCAAGAAGTTTGGATGACAAATGTTGGGTGGGATGATCCAATAACAAATGGATAGCAAAAATTTTGGAAGAAGTTAGCTGCTGATTTAACAAAAGTGCAGAACATTAAAATTCAAAGGTGCTGTGGGTTTAGGGATAAGCCACAGAGACTTCATGTGTTTGCTGATGCAAGCACACATGCTTATGGGTACTGTGCATACCTTGTAAGTCCTACAGAAAATCATCTAATTTATGCAAAAGGGAAAGTTGCACCCCTCAAACCTACCCGAACCATACCTCAACTGGAACTATTGGCTGCTGCGTTAGCCATTAAAACCAATTCATTGCTTAAGGATGCTTACCATGTTGTGAACATAACTGATATCCACATCTGGCTTGACAGTCAGATTTGTCTTGCCTGGATACGGAATGCTAGCATTAATAGTAAGAATATCTTTGCAAGAAATAGGCTAAAAGAAATAGCTGAAGCTAATGAAAGACTACAAGTAAACTTTCACTATGTTCCAACTAAACAAAATCCAGCAGACTTTCTGACCAGAGGTTTATCCTACAAGTTGTTGAAGTCAAACAAAACTTGGTTCATGGGACCTAAGTGGCTCTGTAATACAGACCAATGGCCTGTGGAACAAGTTAACTTGACATTAAATTTAATCTTTTCAAATGAAAAGGTTGAACCAATCACTAATTATGAACATTATTCTGATTTCAGCAAACTTGTCAGGGTCACAGCTTACTGTTTGAGGTTTGCTCACAACTGTTTAACTACAATAAACAAACAGCTAAATAAAAACAATCATAATTATACAGAAGTTGCAACCAAGTACTGGATAGCGCATGCACGACAAAAGGAGTACAATAAAGAGTTAGAATTCTTGACTAATGGGAAACAAACAAAAGAACCTGTACCATCAGTAGTTGTGGATCTAAATTTGTTCAGAGATGAGGAATGCCATCTAAGGTGTAAAGGGAGATTAGACAAATCAAAACTGTCTTACAAAAGCAAACATCCAATCCTTTTACCTAGATTTAGCTATTTGACAACATTAATCATCAGACAAACACACACAATGATGTACATCATATGGGGGTACCACAGACACTAACTACATTAAGAAAAACTTATTGGATACCCAAGGGAAGGATCACTGTTAAAACAGTCCTGAGTGAGTGTATCACATGTAGGCGTATTCATGCTAGGCCCTATAGGATACCAAATCCTCCTGCTTTGCCAGAGGAGAGAGTTACTCTCAACAGACCCTTTGAGACTGTAGGCATTGACTATACAGGAGCATTGACTGTGGGGGGTTGACACTGAACAAAAAATGTACATTGTACTGTTTACATGTGCTGCCTCACGAGCTGTTTATCTGGATGTTGTGGAGGACCTTACAGCAGAGTCTTTTGTTGCTGTCTTTAAGAGATTCTGTGCACGACATTCAGTACCCAAGACAGTTTGGACTGACAATGCTACATATTTCAAGGCTGGTGAACAAGTCATCCACGATTTGTTAAGCAATGAATTCACACAATTATATATACAAAATTCAAACATAAAGTGGAAGTATATTCCGGTTGCCTCTCCTTGGTATGGTTCTATCTGGGAGAGGAATATACAAGCAGTAAAGAATTGCTTGAAGAAAGCAAATGGTAAAAAACAGATACACTTGTTTGAGTTGCTCACTCTCCTGGCTGAGATTGAGAACATCATTAACAATAGACCACTCACTTATGTAAGTGACAACATTAATGACCCGGAACCATTAACTCCAAATCATTTGATTCGGGGAGAACAAGTTAGTCTCCTGCCGGACTACTATATAGACTCTTCAGAAGACCCAAACTGGACTCAACGACATGATGAGCTCCAGACTAAGTTACAACATTTAACTAGAGTTAAAGCTCATTTCATTAAACAGCGGAAAACTGAGTACTTGATGGGTCTAAGGGAGAGACATAAACAAATGACTAAGAAGGATTGGTCTGACACAATTAAGGTAGGGGACCTTGTTCTCATACATGACAGTACTCCAAGACAATACTGGCCTCTGGCTAGAGTTTTAGAACTCAGACCAGGGGCAGACGGGGTAACAAGAGTGGTCAAATTAAGGACTTCAACGGGTGACACAACAAGAGACATTTCTCTTTTGTACCCCTTAGAGCCTGGACCCAAAACAATGGACTTTGGAGAACCTTCTCCACCGCCAGTAACAACTGGAGACACTGAACTTCCAGTAACTATTCCTTTGACAGTAGGAGTGGTAACGCATCCTACTACAACATTGACAGACACATGACCTCAGCGACAAACAGCATTAAAGGCGCGACTAGTTTTACAACAAAAAATAGATGCTGGGGAATTGTAATTTTATCTTCTAACTTTCACTTTTCCTTTTCTTATGGTAAAGACCATAGACAGTTTCATCTTATGGATGTATATTTTCTCTTCTAATTAAATGCTACATCTTCTCCATGAGATGGTGAGGATAGTCACTGTTAATCAGATTAACAGGCATTTACAGTCAAATAGTTAGCTAGTCTACACTCAGACATAAAAATTGGTGACATTGACACCAAAATTTTTATCTCCCGGGGCCCCCAGTATATGGAAAACTGATGTGTGGGTAGTTGGGATGTAACGAAAATGGTTCACTGAGTAGGTAGGTAGTTAATCGAACAATTATTAAATTCCTTTTATGTCAATAACTGGGTGGATGAAACCAATTGGTTGCTCACCAGAGTTATTCTCCACACTAGTATTTATATACTGTGTGACAAGAGCGTGCTCGGTAATAGATATACATTACCGATCAACCAACCAAAAAAACCAAGAGGTCGCTGGTGGAAAAAGCCCAGCGAAAAGGTGGACAAGGGAGAACGAAAACGAGGAACGGGGCTACAAGACGGAACGAGGGAAGGGGAAGAACAAACAACGGAAAAAAGATCCCCACCAGCAAGTACGCTCTCAACAATTAAACAAAAGGGGAAAAGGGTCTCTAATAACTAGTAGTAAGTGACTAATTGTGTTTTTAACCCAGTTAGAAGTAAACGCAGTAAATTAAGCTGGGTCAGACAAATTAGGCCTACATTGTGGCCTAAGACCTAGCATCAACTCATAGCGTAACAAAGGTGAAGGTAGATTGCCCTAACCTAATTTGGTGAGGAATCCTACTGTGGACCTCAATTTATCTGCCCGCTCTGGACCATTTCCGGAATCTCTAGGCTGACCCCTACAAGGCTAGACTTAATCTACTCTATAGTTAGACTGTGGATATAAGGGGTGGGTTAATTGTGGACCAATTGATACAGAGCATTTTTCACATAAGGTTTAAAATGAATGGTGAAGTAATTGAGGAAGTACAAGAGTTTAAGTAATTGGGTCAAACTATTACCAGCTCCTTGAGTGATGACTCGGATATAAGAAAACAGTCTCGAAGCCTGTATGCTAAAGCGAATATGACCATAAGGAGCTTTCGTTTCTGTACAAGTGAAGCTAAAGACACACTCTTTCGTACTTTCTGCAGTAATATATACGGTCTGCAACTCTGGGTGAATTATAAAAAAGGTTCTGGCAGTACCCTAAATTTGCTGTACAACAGTTCTTTTAGACTCTTACATAAATTACCCCCGAGATGCTCAGCTTCGCAAATGTTTGCTACCCGCAATGTCCCGAGCTTCCCGGAGGTAACAAGACGTGCTCAACACATTCTAATGCAAAGAATTAAAAAATCAACCAACCCGATCATCCAAGCTATCCATGAGTCCTGCCATTTATCCTCTAAGGCCTAAGCTATGGACTTCTTGGTACGAAAACGTCTGTCTGTCTGTAGCTCCACTTAACTTCGACAGTGCAGTATTATTTCTAATCAATTGTATATATTTCTACCCTTAGTGTATGAACTGTCATTGTATTAATAATATTTGCCATATGGACTATAGTCTGCCAATAAACCTTTTCATTTTCATTTTCATATAGCAAAATTGGGGTAGAGTTACCAGATGCTCTTATTACGAAATGTATTTAAATCAATATATTTAATTTAAATACTCTTAACACGTGTACATATATATGTAATAATAACAATAAGTCAATATTTAAATTTAACACATTGTGGTTTGTCAAGACCATAGTTCTGGTACGTTCTACGGTCACAATGACTGAAAGGACAGTGAAGCATGCTGATAATGACATGAAATCATCATAAGATCTAATACTTTTTGTCTAAGTATATGCAATTTGCAAACTCCTCTAAAGTGTATAATTATAATCAGTCGTGTGATGGAATAAATCTTCAAACTACTTTTGCCGTGTGTATATATATATATATATATATATATATATATATATAATCTTGTTTCATGTTTCATGATTATGCAAAGAAACTAGGCTGTGGCGGGGTTATCTAGCTATGTTGCTCGACATAATACTTAAATACTATTTAAATTCGGTTGTGATGTCCGTTACAATAAGGAAAACAATAAGAGAGAACTTTATAAATTTTAGACAATGAGGAAACCTGTAAACTGTGGAGAGACTTGCTTGGTACTATATACGATGCAGGCAGGAAGGAGGGGCAATCGCGAATCTCCGAAACTATTGAAATTACACCTTTTTTGAAAAGACTGTGTAGTGTGTAAGATGCATGCGTGTGTAGTAAGGGATATAGTGAGAAGCGCGTGTTTGAGAGTATGCTGGACTGCTTACAGGGTAGACGTGACATGTAAAAAGGCCAGATGAAGAGGACAGTGATGGGAGAAACAGGGTTCAGACACTTCCTGCCTTCTGCTGGAATGCCACATACAAACTCCTTATATATATATATATATATATTATTATATATATATATATATATATTTATTTAAATTCGACTCTTGTAAATATGCATAGCGGGTTATTATGAGTCAGAAGTTATAATGAGATCGATGTACAGTTCCCTCGAATGATCTGTTAAATAATTTTAAATTAAATGTTAGGGCTCGCTTACGCCATTGCAGAATCGAATATCGCGTGATGATACAACTTTCAGTTTTACGTTTTTAATACAAGTGAAAAGCGTATGGTGCGTTCTATGAGTACATTATTATGATTGAAAGTATTTTTGTGGCCATTTGTACAGAAAATGATGTTTTTATACGAGATCTGATATCATAAAGTATTAAATTATAAGATTTTAAACGTTGTATAACGGTAGGCTTCAGTCTGTAAAGACATGATTGGTACAGCTAATGACAAAAACAATAAGCATGAACATTCTGTGTGATTGATGTAAATACTGGCCTGACTGGTGTGAAAACAAATACGTTTATTATGAGAATTATGAGGAATTGTGAACAGCCGTTAAATTAGAGAAATGATAATTAAAGTAATGTGAATAGTCCTAACTATAACTACAAGTAGAAAGGTTCTTAATGAAAAATCTCTCAACTTTCAGTACCTATTTCCCACTGCATCTATTTAAAAATGACAACCACACAAATTCGACATCCCGTTTTCTTTAATTGCATCTAATAAGAAATTTTTTTACCCGAACCTACTTATTTGGATGTTATATATATATATATATATATATATATATGATAATAATAATAATAATAACAAGATTAGTAGCAGCTAATAGTCGTTAAAAGAAAGTTAAACTTAACTACTACTCTCAAAACAGTTACTGTGCGAAAAATATAGCAAGATTGGTAGAGTTGTCAGATGCTTTTATTACGAAGGGAATTGAAATCAATATATTTAATTTAAATACTCTTAACACGTGTACATATATATGTAATAATAACAATAAATCAATATTAGTAATAATATTTAAGTGGATGTTTAGAGGAGGATAACAGAATTGATGCTTCAGTTTCAAAGCTGCGTTACGCAGCTTGATGTTCTTTTTAACATATGCAATTTTATAACGAAATTTGCTGTATAGTAAAATTATTAATTCACATACCAGAAGATGCAAGTGAAAGTGAATGTGATGGTATATATCGGTGTAAATAACAGAAAACTACATATTTAAAAGTAAATAAACAAATATGCGTGTACTATAAGTATATATTGTATTTGAAGGTCATCTCGTTTGAAAATAAGCCAGTTTCCCTTAAAAAAGAGAGAAATTAATTTATTTAAATTAAAATAATAAATATTCATTTTATTTTTCATAATACAGATATTAAACAAAGAACTTGTTTTTCGATTTAAAATATGTCAATCTGATTTTGATTTATGTATTGTTCGCAATTTGTTAACAGACGAAAATTGGATGTGTTGATGCGCAATCTGGTTAGGCTTATTAAAACCTTTCAGATATTCGTTTTAAGTTTCATTTCTACTGTCTTGGCGGAATTTGCCTGAACAGAAAGTACTGAATGTATGTATGTTTTTGCATGTTTGTTCTTGTTTGCCTCATGAAAGAACTTTTTTGAAGGAGGAAGGCGAGGCTCAGTCCTTTCTTAAATTTTTTTTCCCCTCTTTTTTTTTCCCCTCTTATTTTTTTCCCCTTTTTTTTTTTCTTTTTTTTTAAGAACCATGAAGGACACCTCATAAAGGAGGACCGCCATGAAGGACGGTGGAGAACCTCCATGAAGGACGGTGAGGGGGGGAAATTTTCAAATTTATCCATTCTCTGTCTCCCTTTTTGCGGCTATACTACTGTCTCCATACCCAATATAGGGTCTTAGCGATTGCATTCTTGCAGTTTTTGATAAATGTTGCATTCCATTTGTTCAGTCCTGCCGCCGAATGTGCTTTAAGTATCCCTATAGCTTGTGTAATATCATCTGTTATAAAGTCGAAGTCCGTTATACTTTCATCTTGTAGTTCTTCAAGGAATGCATTTCTGTCGCATATCAGTTTATCAGTTTTTTGGGATACTGACAGATGATTCATACTGAGCTCTTCATATTTCAGATATCACTGTTAGATCATCAGATAAAGCATTGTCTTCATTTTTCTAAAGTCCGATAGTTGCTTGATTTTTCGACTTCCTTTTTGCAAAATTATAGAAGTACTTTGAGTTAACCTTTATCGCTCTTCTAGCGTCGTCTTCTTTCTCTGTATGCTTCTCAATTATGTCTTGTATGATGCAATCTATACTCAACAGTTATCGTTTAATATTTTTTCTGATATTGTTGTCTTTGCAGTTTCTTAATTTTACAGTAACATTTTTCTTTTTTCGGAACATTGACATCTTTTGTCTCTCGAACTTGCTTCTTTTTCTTCTTCGTTGCATTTTTGGGACATGTTTTAAAACAATTTCCATCGTCTTTTCTCTAAGGTATGATAATAAGAATCTCTCCCGTTGTCTTAGCGTCAAAGATAGTTTTCCAGTCTATTGCTTCCATACTAGATACAACCCTTTCCCAGTTTAGAGATTTAGAGTGAACATTAAAATTTTCGAATTTCCTTCTTTCTATAATGTGTTCTTTTCTTTTCTGTTGCTTTTATAGTGGTTATTTAAATAATGCTGTGATCAAGTATTATAGTTGGGGATATTCTGTTATCAATTAGGTGTATTGTTTGTCAATACCAAATCGAGGCATATGTTTTTCTTGTGTTTTCTGTTATTTCTTTTGTTGACATAAATTCATTGTCTAGAGCTAGGAGCATTTTTGCCTGTTCCTGGTCTTCCCGTGTGCCCCCCTTTGGTGTATACATATATTTTTTCCTGTCCTTTTATACTTCATAAATATAAAATTAAAATCACCACAGAGAAAAGTATTTAGGGTTGGAGAGTGTAGATCTTTTACGCAGACCTCTTTAATGGAATCTGAGAACTTTGAAGTTGGTGTGTTCGAGGATCTGTATATTACAATTAATACCAAATTTAATTTTTTGAATTTTGCTGCTACACATTCTCGTAGTTGTTTGAAGTACTTATAGTCATTTTTGCCATATGTTTCTTGTGTGTATAAATGGCACATCCTCCTCTACGCCTTACTATTCTGTCGCCTCGGAGTATGTTATAGTTGTCGATATATATTTCTTTTTTGCCAATACAAAACTCATAGTTTTGACAGTTCGGCTGGCAGTCCTTTAGATGAGTTTCCTTGATGCATGGAAAGTCTGCTCTGGTTTCTTGCACGAGTCCTTTCAGGTATGTGACTTTGTCCGTGGAATGGTTTGGTTTAAGGCCCTGAATGTTGGCTTGGATTATTTTTATATTTTCGCTTTCGTTTTTTCCATTTATGTAGTTCCGATTCGTTTTCCAGTGGTGGTGCATGTTTCGGTGCCTTGGGATCTTCCGAGAGTTTTCCTCTCTTTATTGTCCCGATATCGCATAGAATGTCTTTCTCTATGCCTTCTGTATTGCACTTGGATCCTGTACGTGTTAATTGGCTTTGTATCTGTTGGATGGTATTTAGTAGCTGAATTGTGTTGGCTACATCTAAAAAATTGGTAGCCTTCTTTGGTGCGGTTTTACCTGCGCACCTTTCGTGCTACTTTGAGGGTGGTGGTAACGACATTTTTGCTCGTAGTTGCACTTCTCATATCTTGCATAGGTGTTGCAGACAGTAAAATGGTGGAACTTGCATTCATTTTCAAATATCCCTTTGTGTAATGGAAGTTACATAAAGTGGGCTGTGCATAGAAGCATTGCCCATCCCGATATCTGCAGTGCCCTTTTGCATAATATTTACACATGATATTTTCTACGTTTCTAGTTCTTGTCGTCTGCTTATTTTCTACAGTATGTTTTTAATTTTGGTATTATCATTATTTTTATTATTTTCATTATAATCATCATTATTTTTACTATTATCATTATTTTTATTATTTTCATTATAATTATCATTATTTTTATTATTTTCATTATAATTATCATTATTTTAACTATTATCATATTAGTTTTAATTTTGTTGTTTATAGACCTCCCGTTCAACCCTTCGACACCGATAGTAGATTTTACTCGATTCTTGGTAACTTTATTGACAATCGGAATAGTATAATTGTCGGAGACGTTTACTGGTAATGAGGAGGGATTGAGATTGATTGAGTTCATGGAAGATATTTTTTTACGACAGATAGTTACCGAACCACCGCGCGGTGACAATATTTTAGATTTGGTGATGACGAACGGCGAAAATATAGTCGATAGTTTAGAAGTAGGCGAGAGTTTAGGATGTAGTGATCATCAAATTCTTATGTTTAAGTTATCGATAGAAACCACTAAGGATAGTAACGTAATAGAAGTCCCTGATTTTCGTAGGGCTAACTTTGATAGTTTTGCGGATAGGATGAGAGTAGTGGACTGGGATAACTTATTTATGGGTAATGACGCAAATTTGCATTGGGTGGCGTTTAAAGAAAGTTCTAGGAATACTGAAAGGGAGTTTATTCCTCGTAGGCCCAAGCGCGCTACAAATCATGGTAGGCCGAAGTGGTGGACTAGGGAAATAGGCGAGTTCATAAACGAGCGTAATAGAGCGCATAGACTTAATAAGCGCAATGGCACGGCAGCTAACTTTAATAGATATATCGAGCTTAGATGTCAGGTTAAAAGATCAGTTAGGAATGCTAAGCGTAATTTAGAGATACTTATAGCTGCGGATTGTAAACATAATCCAAAAAAGGTTTTTGAATACGATAATAATCGTAAGCCGATAAAAGATAACATATGCCCTCTAGTGGATGTTAATGGCGCTTTGGCTTCTGACGTTCAGGCGATGGTGGGTATTTTCAATAACTTTTTTGCGACAGTTTTTACCGTAGAAGACGTAAATAATGTCCCCGACGTGGACGATATCGTTCCATTTAGTAGAGAGACTATTTTGGATGAAATAACTGTTTACGAGGGTGAGATTGCGCATTATATCGATAGGCTAAAAGTTAGCAAGGATCCAGGCCCTGACGCTTTTTATCCCAGACATTTGAAAGACGTTATCGTAGGCCCCTTAGCGAAGATTTTTAATCAGTCACTCGAAACGGGGATTATTCCTGAAGACTTCAAATTAGCTAACGTCACGCCTATTTTTAAGAAAGGCGACCGCGCAGTAGCTAGCAATTGTAGGCCCATTAGCTTAACGTCAATTGTCGGTAAACTTTTGGAATCCATAGTTCGGGATCGTATCATCGATCACTTAGAAAGTAGAGACTTGATTAATAGTAGTCAGCATGGGTTTCGACGCCATAGGTCTTGTTTAACTAATTTGTTAGAATTTTATAACGAAATAGTGCACGAATACGATAGGCATAGAGCGGCTGACGTTATTTATTTAGATTTTAAAGAGGCGTTCGATACAGTTCCGCATAGGAGATTAATTGAGAAAGTCAAAGCGCACGGTATACGCGGTCAGGTAGCTAACTGGTTAGAAGAATGGCTTCGTGCTAGGAGACAGAGGGTGGTAGTTAATGGTAGTGAATCGGGGTGGTTGGATGTAGGTAGTGGTGTCCCACAGGGTTCAGTGTTAGGCCCATTGCTATTCGTAATTTACATTAACGACATAGATGTAGGATTGACTAGTAACGTGTCAAAATTCGCGGACGATACTAAAATAGGCGGTAAGGTTGTTAACGAGGACGATAGAAATAGGCTCCAAGACGATGTAAATAGGATTATGGAGTGGACGGATAAGTGGCAGATGCAATTTAACGTAGACAAATGTAAAGTTCTGCATGTAGGTTCTCGTAACAATAATTACACGTACACGATGGATGATAGAGAGTTAGCGAGTGTTGACGAGGAAGTAGATTTAGGCGTACGCGTATCAAAGAATTTAAAGGTTAGGAACCAGTGTCTGGAGTCTTGCGCAATAGCTAATAGGATGTTAGGCTTCATAGCGCGTAATTTCGAATTTAAATCGAAGGATATATATTGCCCCTTTACAAGACCCTAGTCAGGCCTCATTTAGAATATGCCGTTCAGTTTTGGTGCCCGTATTTGCGCGAGTATATTGATAGGTTAGAAAGGGTTCAGCGTCGTGCCACGAAACTAATTCCGTCATTGCGCAACAAACCTTATGAAGATAGGATTAAAGTGTTAGACTTGCATTCACTCGAAACTAGGAGATTAAGGGGGGGGGCTTATTGAAGTTTTCAAAATCGTTAATAACATCGATAACGTAAATTTTGACAAACTTTTCACTTTCGATAATAGCAGTACTCGTGATAACGGATTTAAGTTGCGTGGTAGACGTTTCATTACTAATATCGCTAAAAACTTCTTTACGTTTAAAGTAATTGATTGATGGAATAATCTTCCCGCGCCAGTCGTGAACTCTACCAGCGTTAATAGTTTAAGAACCGTCTAGATAGGCGTTTTAAAAGTATTAACGTTGTTTAAAATAAAAAAAAAACAATTAGCAACAGGAGCTCTGGTGGTGGTGGTCGAGGATGAGTCGGTTGACGATAATGCCAGTTTGTGGCATGCCAGCGTGTGATATGCCAGCAAAAAATTACTAAAAAAAAAAATTAGACTAATATGAACGTAGTTGTAGCTCGTAGCGTAAACTAACCCACATTTTGTTTAACTTTACCTACTTTTTTCTTTTTCTTTTTCTTATCCTCTCCTTACTTGCATGTCTGTAACTCTCTTTACTTGCATGTCTGTAGTTTGCATGGTATGACAGTGAGTTAAGACTGTGTCTGCATGGTTTCTAAGCGTTCATATTTTACTTCTTTTCATCTTTCACCCCTTTCCTATTCTCTTCGACTATTTTTCCGACTTGTCGGCAGTGGCCGGCGGATGATGATGGTGAGTCTTTTTTCCCTTTTTCTGAATGAATGTTAACCCACGAGTGATAGGTGTTGCTACTTACTTAACCCCTTATTCTCTTCTCTTAATCCCCTACTCTTTCCTTTCTCTCGGGCTAACCTTAGAGTGGATCTTAGGGTCTTTGTTAGCCTTATTTTCTGTAGATCTGTAGATCGTTATTTTTATTACTTTATTATCATTATTTTTATTGTCATTATTTTTATTATTTTATCATTATTTTTACTATTATCATTATTTTTATTATTTTATTATCATTATTTTTACTATTATCATTATTTTTATTATTTTATTATCATTATTTTTACTATTATCATTATTCTTATTATTTTATTATCATTATTTTACTATTATCATTATTTTTATTATTTTATTATCATTATTTTTACTATTGTCATTATTCATATTTTTTTATTATCATTATTTTTACTATTATCATTATTTTTATTATTTTATTATCATTATTTTACTATTATCATTATTTTTATTATTTTATTATCATTATTTTTACTATTATCATTTTTTTATTATTTTATTATCATTATTTTTACTATTATCATTATTCTTATTATTTTATTATCATTATTTTACTATTATCATTATTTTTATTATTTTATTATCATTATTTTTACTATTGTCATTATTCTTATTATTTTATTATCATTATTTTTACTATTATCATTATTTTTATTATTTTATTATCATTATTTTACTATTATCATTATTTTTATTATTTTATTATAATTATTTTTACTATTATCATTATTTTTATTATTTTATTATCATTATTTTTACTATTATCATTATTCTTATTATTTTATTATCATTATTTTACTATTATCATTATTTTTATTATTTTATTATCATTATTTTTACTATTGTCATTATTCTTATTATTTTATTATCATTATTTTTACTATTATCATTATTTTTATTATTTTATTATCATTATTTTACTATTATCATTATTTTTATTATTTTATTATCATTATTTTTACTATTATCATTATTTTTATTATTTTATTATCATTATTTTTACTATTATCATTTCTTACTTTTCCAGTTCTTGTCGGCCGTTTAATTTCTACGTAATTAGTTTTATTCTTTTTATCATTATCCTTGTTGGTCAGTTTTACCATCTCGCAAGTTTTACTCATCTCTTTACTTTCTTTTATGGCTTCATTCTGTGTTTTATTTTATTTGTTCCTTTCTCATCCATTCTGTGTTTTCATTGGGACACTTCTTCGGTACTCTTGTTTCCCATTATTTCCTCCTTTTCCGTAACATTCGTATTCGCTTTCTCCATTTCTTTAAATACCGCAGAAGAGTTTACAGTCTGTGTACATGCGTCGCACATAAATTTGTTACCCGCGATTTGTTTGCCGTTTGACACGAGCTATATTTTTCTATCATCCCAATTCATTCAGATTAGTAGTGCAGTTTTTTATAGAAATCACACCTGATTGACGCATTTTCAGTTGTTTTCAAATTACACAAATTGAAAATTAGGTGAGAATTTGAACCCATGGCATGGTCATGCTATTCATTAAATACAATTATCGTCGTCTCTCCAAAAGAAATAAACACACGATTTTTTTCTTTTTTGGCTGGGTGTCGGTGTCGGGTGTCGGTCACGAGGGTTTTATGACCTTTGCGTTTAATGACGTTTTGCCTGCCTTGTTTCAAAACTTTTCTCGAATGCTAACCATGTTACGATTTAAATATATACTTTAAAACTGGTGATAAAACTGTTCAACAACGATTTTTTCTCAGGAAAAGTTTTATATCATTATTATAGTTTTTAACGCTGATTACAAATATTGTCTTATTATTTTCCTATCACGTATAGGTTTTGAGAAATTTCCATTTTTTATTTTAGAAAAAATAGCCAATTTTTGCAGTAAAAGCTTCTCATTTATTTTATTATCTCTCAACTCTGACCACTTGTGATGTTTGTCTTATTAAATCGTGTGTATTGCCACTCTTATAGTATGTGTGATGTTAATATTTTTTAATATTTTGTATAATATTTAATCAATTATATTCAATATACAATATTATACATATTATACGTATTACAGTATATACAACATAAAATAATCGTATAATATTTTTTAAGATTTTATGGAAACTATACATGATACGCCAAAATGAATAACATTTTCGGAATCAGCAGCGTCTTCACATAGACCAGATTTTTTTGTTGTTTGAACAGAATAAAAGTAAAAATTTGTTGTTCAGTGTAATTTGTGTAAACTATATTGCACTATCTAAAATTTAATCCATTTTACTTTATAATTTATATGCACGGATTTACTGCTACTTTATACACTTTCGGGTGTAAACAGAATAAACCGCCGAGAAGTTATTCCCTTCTTATTTGGATATTAATACAGAGAGAGAAACAAAGCGTCCATTCCCCACGAGGTATAAAGAAATATCCCCACGAGGTACAAGCAAAGATAATGGACATATATATATATATATATATATATATATATATATATATATATATATTATATATATATATATATATATATATATATATATATATATATATAGCGAGAGAGAGAGAGAACTATTGGTAAATATGTAAAACTTTTTACATCTTTTTGGGGTACCATAACATGGATAGATAATGGATATACTCTTGAATACGAATTATTGTAATGTTGAAAATTTAATAATGATAATTTTTTATGTAAACTTTTCCCTCGTAGATGCTCTTAAAAAGAATCATATTTTTTTTATCTGCACTTCAAAGGATACCTAATCAATTAATCTATTTTCTTCATGCGTCATAACTATTCTATCTATAATTTCACACTTTTCAAAGGAAGTTGTTTCCGTATATACAATGTGTGTATATATATATATATATATATATATATATATATATATACACACACACACCAGGTTGCCCAGAGAAAAGTAATCTATTGCTTTTAAGATTTTATTTAGTTTTTCGAAAGAAATACAAAATATAAAATACATGTTAATAAATACTCCTGTTTATTTTCTATATTTTGACATCAAATACTCAAAATATCCACCACCTTGTTGGACACAAAGCTCCAAATGATGGAGCCAGTTATCATTGCCCTGTTTATGAAATTTTGTGGTAGCGAATTCCATTCTTCCACAATCTTTTCTTTTAATTGATCAATCTTCAGTTCATCCCATATTGCATATCGAGAGGAGACAAATCTGGGCTGTTGCCATGCCAGTCTTTAAGTTTTATGTAGTCAGGAACTTCTTTGTTTAAATATTTAATTGTAAGGTGAGCAGTATGACTTGTTGCACCATCTTGCTGAAATGTAAATTGATTTGCCGAAATTTCGCGAATTTTTGGTAGATGTTTCTCTAATATACACAAACAACATCACTTTTACCCAGTTTTGAGACACAGCAGGAGATCATTAGTTTTTTAGAAAAGTTAAACCGTTGAATTAAAAGTCTTTCCGGTGCTACTTCTCTCTTAGTTTTTGCTGTAGAATACACTCGATTGTTTTGAGTGGGGATAGGTGATCGAATTCAAAATGATTTTTCATCGCTAAACCGGATTCTATTGATACTGGAAAATCTTTCAAGAAAAGCTTGACATGCTTCCATTCTGTTCATCTTATTGACTTCACTCAAAATCTGCACTGGCTAGCGTTTATAAATTGTCAATTGCAGATCTTCTTTGACAATTCGTTGTATAGAACTTTTTGAAATTCCTGTTTCTGCTGCAATTTCATTTGGTGTCATATGTGTTCCATGCTTTTTTTGCCTGATTAAAAACCATTTCCTCAACCATTGCAATATTTTCATCAGTGCGAACTTCTCTTTTTCTTCCACTACCTTTGGTTCTAACAACACATCCAGTTCTATCAATTTTACGAATATTTTTTTCGATGGTTTATTTGGAAATGCTGATATAATTTTTCTGGCACCATAGTGTTTCTCAATACGTAATTGTTTTAGCAATATGAGAACGTCTTGACTATATGAAGGCATTTTTGATGGGTGATTAAATATTTCTGAAAAATCTGCAACAAAGATAAATAGAGAATATTAAAAACAAATATTATAAAGACATATAGAAGTGCTACATATAAAAGTAAATTATTCATTTAATTCGTTATAAAAGCAAGCAAATCTTGACAATAGTGAATATAGTAGTTGATAAAAGCAATAGCTTACTTTTTCTGGGCAACACTGTATATATATATATATATATATATATATATATATATATATATATATATATATACACGTTTCATTTCAGCCTTTCAAAGGTTCCGTGCGATGATTCCTCATTTCACGAAGGTCAAGCTTGTCGTCCCTCCTCTCGAGTTAGCCTGGTGAAGTAGCGAGTTGTTTTTTGTACTCTCCACCTCACATAGCCAGGTACGCCTGGCTCATCGGCTCATTGTTCTGAGCCAGGTGTCTAATCTTCCTTTAAAGATGGCCACTGCTACACCATTTGTGTTCCTTAGGTCTTTGGGCAGCTGATTAAACAGTTTTGGTCCTCTCACAACAGGAGGCAGTCAGAATAAGATTAGGGACTAGTTTCTCCATTATTTTCGAAGTGTAAATAATGGTGTATCTTTCTCTTCTCCTTTCCAGTGAATATAGGTTTAGTTCGCGTAACCTTTCCCAGTAATTTAGTTCTTTGCACCCCTTGATCTTGGCTGTGAAGCTTCTCTGAATCCTTTCTCGCTGTCTCATGTCTTCTTTTTTTATATTCTTTTTTTATATGGGCATTAGGCCGGTCGTTTTTGCTTGAAAAAATTTTTTGGGGAAGTTTAATTTACCCTGTATTAAGAAAGTTTGTGTTCCTACATAGGAAGTATCATGACAAAGTTTCAAGCTTTTATATAAATATTTTGAGGTTCCACAAGTCACTTAAAGTTTTGGTGATTTTTTCCGATACTCCGTATAGTAAACTACAGCTCTTTGCTGAGTTGCCATGATAGTTTACAAGGCAAATCACCCAGAATTCACCAGGAAGAGGTGGCTGTAGGTCGAATTCCACACCATGCCCAGCCTAACCTCCCTTCCATTAGTTTTTACATGTAGTTTATTGACATTTGTATTCGCATTTTGACTCAAATGTAGGCATGTTTGATCTTGAAGCAATTCTTGCCTTTATAAAACCATCTCTATTTTCCTGGTTATAGACAGAAGTTGATGCTTCTGTTACAAGTTTGACATGTCTTTCCACAGCTTGTGAATGACATGGGTACTTTTTCAATAGAGGGTTAGTTTCGTCACCCCTTACGATAAGCTCTAACTGGGTGTTTGTCAAGCTTTTTGTCAGAGGTAGTTCATGTCTTGGGTAGTCTCCAAATCGAATTAAATCTGTGTAGTCTCTTGCCAAGAAATTAATTTTAGGCCGTCTAAATTCTCTAATGCCCGAGGACACACTTTTCCTGGCTAGGAGAATGCGCCGGAAAGCTAACTCTCTCATCACTTGCCTTTCATCAAATAACATCGAGACCAATAAAGTTTCTGGGTGAGCAAAATATGCCCCTCTTTCAATAATAGCATCAATGACTGCCTTAAGTTCATCAGATAGATATCTTAAACTAGATATATAACTAGATATATAACTAGATATCCCTGGTAATAGTAAGGATTTCGCTTTATATTAAACCACGTTGGAGCATAAACGCGAACAATGAATTCGGTCAGAGTTTTCAAGTTTTCTGACGGCTTTTTGGTCGCAACATAAAGTCTAACTATCTTGTTGGCTGTCGTAAGCCATCTGGCATGGTTCAAAGAACCTGGGTTGCGGTTTTCAAGGATTTGGGAATATTGGCCTTCAATGACTGCATTACAAATTTCCATGAGATACGTTTGATCTTGGCTTAGATCGAGATCCCCCGGAATAGAAGGCATATTACTTGATTTGATTGCTTCAAATTTGACAAATGGCATCTTTTCACACGCAGTAAGACTTTTGCCAACATTTCCAGCAAGGGCTTTTGGTCCTTTGGTTTTACCATCCAAATAATTAAACAAATGGCGGAGACGTAGCTCATTGGTATGCAGCAAACACACGAACCAATGAAAAGGAGTATTGTAGTGTACCTCTAGTTGCCTGATAACGCCATTATGTATGCCAGTGTTTACATTGGTTCCATCACATCCAATGACCTTCAGATTGTCTACCTTAATATTGTTACTGTTAAGAAACTTTATCATTTCCTTAGAAATGTTAGTTGAATTTCCAGTCATAGGAGTGAAGTGCCAAAGATATTTTGATTCTAGTTCAGCTATAAGCGTGATGTGTTCCTCAGTAATTGTTGTACTGTAGTACCTCCCATCCTTACAGATATTTGCTTTAGTTAAGTCCTTTCTTCCATCAAAATACAATGTTTCTCTACTTTCTTCACTTGATTTACTCAACTCCTCTCTGATCTTCTTTCTCTGCCGTCTCACCTTAGTCTTATCCACAACATTGTGATAATCTTCAGAGGTAATGAGACCAAATCTTCCAGAACAGCAGAGGCAACGGCTGCACCAGCTCTGTCTGATATTCCGAATCAGTCACAAGGTTTTGCTAATGAAGACAATTTGCGAGTGAGCTTATTTGCTTCACCTGATTTCTTTATACCGTCTTCAATGTGATCATCATCATCGCGCTCTCTAGCTGTATCTGTTGATGTGTCAGAATCAGGAATTATATGAAAGTTATCCCAGTCCATTGGCTCTTCCCTGGAAGTGGATGGGTTATTGATATCTCCATCTTCAATGTTTTTAGAAAATCGTGCTCTTCCTTGTTCTTTACGCTCAGATCTTATTTGCAGTTTCTTCGTTGTCTGTAAATCAATACTGCCTATTGCCATTTTTCGTGCACCTCTTTGGTCAATTAGGAAAGAACGTTCCTTGGCAGGAACTTTTAGCTCTTTTTCACAAGTGCAAGAAAACAGATCATGGCATTTGCAGGCAGCAATATCAAAAAGCCTTTGATTTTTGGATTTGAACACGGTCAGTTTAGATTCAAAATCTTTCCTTTTTCTACCAGTCTTCATATTTTTAGATTTTTCATGACACTCCTTTACTCTGGCTAATATTTGCTGTTCTGATATTGTTGGAATTGATGCACTTTTCCAGACCTCTTTTACCTTTGATGCAACTATTCTTGCCACATCATTAGCATTTGGCTCTTTTTTCCCCTCACTAGCTATAAGTAAGAGATATATTGTTTGTAAATATTCTTTTAAAACGTCTTCATATAGGGGAAGTTGATTTCCACTGAGCTCAGCTTTCCCAAAAAGGGAAACAGCTGGACTCATGATTTTTTCAACAGTTGCTTTCACTTTTACGACCTCAGCCATTTCGGATAATTTGGGAAAGTCACTCTGTTAGTGTAACAACGTGTATTTAACTATTCAAATAATCAATTCTGAAAAGAAAAATTCTATACATAAATTACATATATTCTGGACGTAACACAGTCAAGAAAAAACTTAATAGCAACAAGAATACAAAAAATATAAGAAAATCTTAATAAAAAATCATAATTGCCAAATAATTAATAAAGTTTACGTATTTAAATAAAGTTTTAAAAGTTTTTAAGTTTTTTGTAATGTTTTACGTTTTACTTGCAATCTTCAGAGGACTTGCGGAATATCTAAAACTTGATCAATTTAGTTTTTTTAATCGCTTTTGAGCATTTATAGTGCATCTACAATTTTCTTGGACACAGGCATGTGGAAATTCACAAATTTAATTTTTCGACCGGGTCTAATGGGCATGTTAGGACCGAGCAGTATTCCAATTTGGGTATGATCAATGTTTTCAGTAGAGGAATCATTATATTCCTATCCCTTCGTTTAAAGGTTCTAAGTATCTGCCCAGTTATTCTCTTTGCTCTGTTTACTGCTACTCTCTCTCTCTCTCTCTCTCTCTCTCTCTCTCTCTCTATATATATATATATATACATATATATATATATATATACACACAGGGTGTTTCAGGAGGAAAGGTCAATACTTCGGGAGGTGATAGTATCGGTCATTGTGAGAAAAAAGTTCATATGAACATGTGTCTAATTCTGAATGGTTACGGAGATAGAGCTGTTTGAATCTGATGCGCGTGCAGCTCTTCCTCCCCTTTCCCTCCCCTATAACCTTGAACCATGTAAGCTGTAATGTAAGCATGTAACATAAGCCAATCGATACCAATCGATACCATTAAAAATGCCAATGTTTAAACATTAAATGTTAGAAACAGTAATTGGTTTCTCTTTCTTGATTATCATTAACCCCTTAACGACGGGAAGCCATTATATTGGCGTGATGCTTTCAGTGCTCATATGACGGGCATGCCACCCGTCGTTAAGGGGTTAACAATGCTTTTGTATTTGTAGATTCAAACAGCTCTATCTCCGCAACCATTCAGAATTAGACACATGTTCATATGAACTTTTTTTCTCACAATGACCGATACTATCACCTTCCAAAGTAGTGACCTTTCCTCCTGAGACACCCTGTGTATATATATATATATATATAGAGAGAGAGAGAGAGAAGAGAGAGAGAGAGACAGACAGAGGAAGAGAGAGAGATATATATTGGCAAAAATAAACAAAAACTTTTGTATTTTCGAAAAACTTTTATTTGATTATGAAAAATAAAAGTCAATAACTAATAAATTAATTGAATCAGTATAATAAAAATCGTGGTCTTTTCCCATTTACACTTATTGATTCAATAAATTTCTTATTATTTATTGACTTTTATAATCAAATCAAAAATTTTAGGAAAAACAAAGGTGCCTACTTACCTTTGTCAACCCTCTCAACCCACTGTATATAGTACTGTATGAAATATAATGAATGAAAGAGCACGATATCGTACAATGCAAATTAGAAAGTTTTCCTAATATTCAAGTGGTATCACATCTGCCAACAAATTATGATGTTGTTATTTCTTTTCAATTATAGGAAATAATTACACTTCTAATGGTGTAAATAAAATTTTATGTTTAAAGAAAAAGAAAATCTACACATCCTTTTTCTTTAAAATTTAATTTATTCCATTTGTAGGGTAATGTTTTTGTAGAATGTCAAAGAAATAACTACACCGTAATTTGATGGCAGGAGAACATTTTTACAGTGCAGGAGTTGAACCCACCACTACCTGAGCAGAAAGCAAGAGCGCTACTCACTATGCTACGACTGGGTGAAAGTTAACGCAACCTGGCAGATATTTCATCGTCCAAGGAAATGCGTAACGATTTCGCGCCAAGAGAAGTTTTACGAATTAACGCTCCCGCATTCGAGATCATGACCAGAATTTCATTCAAATTATCTGGTGCAACGCTACGATCCTATAGAATTTTTTTATGCAGGAAGGAGTGGCCAAGGGTGGGGTGAATGCATGCAAAAACGCCATTCCCATAGGGGAAGAAGAAAGACAAAATCAAGGTCCAAGGTTTAAGAGATGCCTGGACACTGCGTTTGAAAGATTGAACGACATAAACAGGGGGAAAGATGGATTGAAGGAGTGTTCCAGAGTTCACCGGTTGAGTTGATGAGCGGTTGAAAATAACAATTAGTAGTAGTATAGCCGCGTTTGGCCAGAGGAAGTTCGGGTGCTCTGAAATCCTGCCCCTGGAGGGGCCCCCTGAAGGCCTCGCCTTCGTTATGAGGGGACCCCTTACTTAAGTTCCTCGCCCCATTTATTGGGTCTCACCGTCCTTAATGAAGGGCATTTACCCCTAGAGCGCCATTGCGTGGGCCCCCTCCTCCTTGCGAAAAACCCATTATCGCCTTCAAAAAAAGAAAAAAGATTCATCCTCGCCTTCCTCCTTGGTGGGAAAAAAAAAGAATCATCCTCGCCTTCCTTCACGAGAAAAAATCCTCCTGTGGGATCTTTCATGAGACAAACAAAAACAAACATGCAAAAACAGACAAAAACAAGCAAACAAACGTTAGAAGCGTTCGCGCAGAAGATCCATTTCTGGAGCACCAGGATTCTGCTGATATATATATATATACTAATAAATTTAACCAACATATATATTTGTTATATAAGAACTGTAATGCAAGGCAAATAGCAAATATTTTTTAACGCTGTCTATGATCTCATCGTTTCGGATTAATATATTAATAACGATACCACACAAAATAAAATTAGAATAAATATAGTCAACTCATAAACAAATTTTGCCTTGTTCTAATATTTGTATTACGAAATAGATCCAGAAACTATTAACTAATTAATTTTAATTTCATTTATCTAACCTACGGGGAAGCTATTATATTTCATTCCAGTCGTATAGTAACGTGGTAACAAACATCGTGAACAATAAATATTATCATAGCTAATTTTATATATATATGTATATATCAGCCTTTTTAAAAGACTCGGATGAATGCGAATACAAGTATTTTATATTTCATAAATTCAAATATCGAAATCTTTCTTCATAGATATATATTATCCAGTTAAACTATAGCCGTTGTTCTAAGCTATACATGAAAATACATCTTCAATAACTCAGCCTAGTCATGCATATTCGAATAGATTCAAATACTGAATCATCAAATCAAATATATATATATATATATATATATATATATATATATATATATATATATATATATATATATGCTTTAAAGGAGAGCACATTACATAAATTTTATATTTTAGAAGTACAAACATCAAATTTTATTTTCCATCTTCGCCATGATTTCTTTCCACAGTCGTAAATAACAAATTATTAACCTTAAGTTTCTGCAACCCTGTAATTGCAATTGTCTTTTTATTTTGTTCCTCTATATTTAAAAATTTACTCAGTTACCATTTCATAAGAGAATCAACATCTATCAACACCTATGAGCTTAAAGAATAATGTTATTTTCTTGGCTATTTCAAATCAGATAAGTTTACCAACAGTATATAATACACACACACACTCACACACACACACACACACACACACACACACACACATTATATATATATTATGCATAAAATTATATGGATTATTGGTACACTATATATACACTGTATATATAAAACGCAATAAAAAGATAGCTAAGTTTGTGCTAAAATACTATTTTTTAATATATCCGCCTGAAAGAAAACTGGCTGTTCAGTTTTCTCAGGGTATTCCATTTTTAACCGAGATTCTCTCTCTCTCTCTCTCCATGTATTTGAATTGTCGAGAAACTATTATTATCAATCTTTCTATTTCGTCATGACTAACATCTGTTTACATTTCTTCAATTAATACTTCTCTAATTTAGCGTCTGTTAGCAGCTTCCTATTATTTTTTCTCGTAATAATCCATTCTTTTCACTTTTCATACGCGTGTCAGTCAATCATACCATTTACAACAATGTACATACGTGCCTGTTTGTAGCAAGATGAACCAATCCAAATCTTTACATTTTCAAGCATACAGTTATACATCTCTGAACGAGTAAACTGTTATTACTTCTAATTTCTCAGATCTCATACAAAATAATAAAGGAGAACTTTATTCATTTGAATCAAACATAGAACAGTTTTATTGCCATTACTAACTTGTATTGTAATTTCTTGAACAAATACTGCGCTGTTTGAAGCGTATACAAGTTGAGACGCGAGACTTTTTTGGTGTGACTTATTTTTATTAAGGAAACTATATTAAACATGCAGTATACTGTATAGCAGTTAGTATGGCATAAGAGGGCCTAAAAATCTTTGTCAAGTAGGTAAATATGCTTAAGCTATCCCTGGAACAGATGTGTATTTCCTTTCTGTTCCAGGGATAGCTTAAGCATATTTACCTACTTGACAAAGATTTTTAGGCCCTCTTATGCCAAATTAACTGCTACATACTGCATGTTTAATAAAGTTTCCTTAATAAAAATAAGTCACACCAAAAATCTCGCATCTCAACTTGTATACGCTTCAAACAGCGCAGTATTTGTTCAAGAAATTACAATACAAGTTACTAATGGCAATAAAACTGTTCTATGTTTGATTCAAATGAATAAAGTTCCCCTTTATCATTTTCTCTTTGTAATCTCTTAACACTCTTGATTAAAAAATACCTACAATTTACGTCGTAAAAATGCCATGCATAAGCCTCCATTCATGAAAGTCTATATTTTTCTTAAAATTAACTAAGTAGTTACTATTTACCACATCATATTACGAGTTACACCAGACCTACTTATCTCTTATAGCGCAATTATATCAACTCCAAAAGTGGGATCATGTGAAGATCAGGGCCCCCAGCCTTCTTTAGTTAGACTTATAAGGCTAGCTAACAAAAATATCACGACCTAACCTAACCAATCGTTAGGTCAACTGTACGCCCTTGACGATTGGTTAGGTTAGGTCGTGATATTTTCGTTAGTTAGCCTTATAAAGCTAACTAGAGAAGGCCGGGGGCCATGATCTTCAGGTGATCCCAAAAGTATCCTACATAACTTATCACTATTTATAAACACACATTCATGAAAACAATCATCTTTTTCTTAAAACTAACTAAGTAGCTGTCATTTACCACATCATATGGCAAGTCACAACAGACATACTGGCCTCTTATTGCACAATTATATCAACTCCAAAAGTGCCCTGCATAACATGGCACTGTTTACACAATTTATAGTTTTTTATCATATGTGAAAGCATCTAAAACTGTATAATTCTTCTACTCGATGGTTTAAAAAAGGATTTCTGGTAGATCGGGGTTGATCAAATAAAGTATCATTCTGATGTAAACCCAAGATGTCTCTTATGTGTTTCCAACAGATAAGTATGTGTAAGATTCACTTCATCACTTCATCACCATGGAGATAAGGGTAAGATTTAGCTGCTATGTGCATGAATATAGTGTAGTGATTATATCAAGCTATGAGGTATTAAATTGAACATGAGAACTCTGCAATATTCACGGTTGGTCCATGAACAGCTATATTAGACTCATACAAATGCAAATAATGGATGTTTAGAACTTAGATATAGCATGTGAAATTGATTTATAACATATTTTTAAAAAATAACAGTGCTCAAAGAAAAATATGTACAGTCGCACAATTTGCTGAAGACTGAAAGTACAAAAAACTTTCTCTCTATAGGTATGATTTGTTAAATAGTACCTCCCTAGTTAGGTTTGAGGAAAATTGGCTACTTTGATGAATGAGGGAGATATATTGTAAATATATGAATCTAATACTAGGCTGTGAGAGAATTCTCTTCCTTTATTGTATTTTCTCAAGAACCTACCCAACTCTTTCTTATTAAACTCGACTCTTTGATACTTAATTTCATTGTTTTAGGCTGAAAACCCCCAAATGTTGATTTTTTCTTAATTTTATTGCAACTTCTGCTACAGTTTCGCTCATTTAAAATAATTTCACTATTCAACGTAGCTAAATATTTAGAAAAACTTGTATTACACCTTTTCAAACAATTTTCTGAGAATTTAACAATTCCTTAAAACAGTGTTGACTCGTCCTGTCTCATCTGCTTAGTTTAACAACTGCCAAAACCCAGTGTATTAAAATACCATCTTCGTATAGCTATACTTCTGCACATTTGTATAGGCGCTAAATTTAATTATACCGGCTTTCTCAACACCATGTAACAGGGTTGGACCAATTAACTTCAAAATTATCTAGTTAAGTTAATTTGAGGATCTTGCCAAACAGGTTAAGTTAGCACATATTTTGAAAATTAAGTAGTTAAGATAATTTGAAAAGTTAACTAGTTAAGTTATTCAATTAGCTTTTGCTTTCTTGGAAGTAGTCCGTAAAACCACCGTTATACCTAGCCAGTCGTGATATTTTATATTTAACACACAGAATTGACGGAAGAATGCTTGTTCATAGATTGGAGTGATGTCTAAGTTAAGAAGGCTAGAGCACACTGAAAGAGTAAAGTAACTGGTATTGAGAGAATCATCTTTTTAGTCCTACAGTGCATATTTGGCTAACTTGTGTTTGGGTGAATTCTAGGTGTGGGAACCCCAACATTTGACTGTTTCCATTGTGTGTGTGTGTGTATGTGTGTGTACACTCGCACAAAAATATACACATTCATTATATACATAGATATGTACAATAGGGTGGAGCGAAAAATACGTTTTTTCTAGTATGACGTTCTAATAGTGATTAAAAGTTGCATTTAGTGGACGAAATATGCCTGCCAAAATAAGAGTTCATTTGTTTAAAATTTTAAGCTGCCACCAGGGGGCTAAAGTTAACACAATTTTGTGTAAAAAGGAAAAAAATGCTTCTATTTTAGGTTTGTCAAACTATTATAAATTTTATCTTAGAATTATCTAATAGTTTGATTAAGATTCTTAAATGATAGGAATTCGGTTTGTAAAAATGCCTTTTCATATGCTTAATATCTTCAGCTGCCACAAGAGAGCTGAAGTTAACACAATTTAGAGTAACTGAGTCATGTTGAGACTACACTGAATGTTGTGGGGGGAGTTTGGGGAGGGTTGTGGGGGAGGGTTTTGGTGTGAAGGAATTTCTTTCTGTGAGTCATTAGAACAGTGTGTTAACACTTGTCTTCTTAGGTAGTAGGCCTAGTCGCTCAGTTGATCGGAGAGTTTTTTAATATGATCGGAATATTATAAAACTTTATTTTAAAGTGATTTATATAGAGATAATATTGATTTTATTATAAAATGCTTGTTATAATGTATTATATAATTTTAGTTTATTTATATAATATATTATATATTTATATAATATATTATATATTTATATAATATATTATATATTTATATAATATATTATATACTTATAAATATATTATATATATTAATTATATAATGTTTTGATGTTACAGGATATTTTGTGATTGTGAATTTTTCTTAAAAATATTATGGCATCAAATACTAAATATAAACATTTCACTAGAGAACATATGAAGTGTGCCATATTTGAAGTACCTTGTGAGATGAGTGATATGCAACTACCAACTTATAACTGCATTATGAAAGATTACCTGTTCACAAAACATTTAATGAAGGAGCAGATGAATAACAAGGAGCCGTCATTTTCTGAAATAGCAGAGGCAGTTTCCAAAAAGGTAGAAAATATTTGGAAGAAGGCCTCTTTGCCAATAGTTTCACATACACGCGTTTTACAGATGATGCGAGTGTACCATGATAAATACAGGTCCTTATTAAAGCCATACAAGTCACGCAAGGATCAGCCTAAGTACAAAAATCAGCTTGAAGAATTTGAAAACTCTTCAAAATGCACTTTGTTTGACATCTGCACCTGCAAATGTAAGGAGTTTAGGAGATGCTCATGTGAAAAGAGCAAGAAAGTCCCTCCAAAAGAGCAGGATTTTTTAAATGACCAACGAACACGCAGAATAATGGTGATAGGAAGCATTGACATAGCACACACAAGACGATTACAAGCAAGAGAACATCGAAAGGAAATGGAAAAAGCACGTCTGGAATCCTCACAAACAACTAGTGCTGCTATAACCAATACGTCCAACTTACAAATCGAAACAGAGACAAGTGAACTTCAACAACTAGAAGAGATATCTGAAGATAATGAGGAAGATACAACCTCGACTCAATATGTAATATCAGAACAACAGATGCGTGAGCCACTGCCTTCATTAGCAATTACTTGTGATAGATTTAAAATGTCGGACAGAGCTGGGGCTGCTATTGCTTCTGCAGTATTGACAGATCTTAAAATTGTTACTCCCGAAGACAAAGGGAATATTATAGACAGAAGTAAGCTAAGACGTGAAAGACAAAAACAGAGAAAGGAACTACAACAGATAGGAGAGCCAAAAACCATGCGGGGATTATACTTTGATGGCAGAAAGGATAAAACAATGATTCAAGTCCAGGAGAGTGATGGCTCTAACCACCAAAGAACCAAACGCGAAGAGCATATCAGCATAATATCTGAACCACACTCTCTGTACTTTGCACATGTGACACCTTCCAGTGGCAAAGCTAAATACATTTGCACAGCGCTAGTGAATTGCTTGAAAGAGAGGAATGTTGATATAGGGAACATCGTTGCAGTTGGCTGTGATTCGACAGTGGTTAACACTGGTAGTATTGGAGGCACAATAAGATTACTGGAAGAAGCCTTTAATAAGCCATTGCAGTGGCTGATATGCCTTTTACACCTTAATGAACTTCCATTGCGCCATCTGTTTCATCACTTGGATGGTACCACTACTGGACCAAGAGCATTTTCAGGAGAAATTGGCCGAGCACTTTCAGACTGTGAAAAGCTTCCCATAGTTAACTTCAAACCCATTGAAATTCAAGAGGACATGTGTGAAGTTGATGTAGATGACATAAGTACTGACCAGAAATACCTTCTTGAAATTCACAAGGCTATATCAAGTGGAACATTCTCAGAGTCTTAGTCATAAGAGTCCAGACAATATATCACATTCAAGGTGGCTCACCACAGCAAACAGGACTCTGCGGTTATATGCAAGCACAGATAATCCTTCAGGCAATTTACAAGAATTAGCTACTTTCATTGTTAGGGTATACGCACCAATGTGGTTTCAGATAAAGCGTAAACCATTATGCCAATATGGTGCTAAACATATGTGGCATATGATTGCAAGAAGCCGGTATCTCCGTGAAGAGCTTAGGAGAGTACATGACTCAGTCATTCAGCGAAATGCATATTACGCAAATCAAGAAAACACTCTCATTGCAATGATAGCTGATGAAAGGGAGCATGTGCGTCAGTTGGGATTTAGGCGTATCATAAAAGCAAGGGCATGCATTCAAGAAACAGATGTTATCAGGTATTTTAAGGTGCCAGAAATAAATTTTTATGCCAAAGACTATACAGATCTCATTATGTGGCAAGATTTTCAGATAGCAGAACCACCGATAACCAAAGGAGTTTCTCTTGATGATATTGAATCATGCATCAAACATGGTACTACTCTTCATTCAGAATTATTTCAGTTTCCATGTCATACACAAGCCGTAGAGAGATGCGTCAAGCTCGTTACAGACGCTGCTGGATCAGTCTGCGGACCTACAAACAGAGACGGTTGGATTCGTGCTACATTAGAATCAAGGAAAAAACAGCCAAAATTTGACACAAAAGCAAATTACTAAATAGTCTTCAGCAAGAACCCTTTCTAGAGGGAGGTTGGTTGGAGAAAGGGTGGTAACTCTGCTAAGGCACAAAATAACGTTTCTTAACTGTCTCAAGCCAGTATAAAGGAGGAGAGAGATCCTAATTTATTACTGTTCCCTTTTTCAAGTAAATACAGAATCATACTTAATTGTCATTTTTGAAGTTAACTTCAGCCCTCTTGTGGCAGCTGAAGATATTAAGCATATGAAAAGGCATTTTTACAAAAGGAATTCTTATCATTTACGAATCTTAATCAAACTATTAGATAATTCTAAGATAACATTTTATAATAGTTTGATAAACCTAAAATAGAAGCATTTTTTTCCTTTTTACCCAAAATTGTGTTAAATTTAGCCCCCTGGTGGCAGCTGCAAATATTAAACAAATGAACTCATATTTTGGCAGGTATATATCGTCCACTAAATGCAACTTTTAATCACTATTAGAACTTCATACTAGAAAAAACGTATTTTTCGCTCCACCCTAATGTACAATTAGGGTGGATCGATTTTACATTTTTTTCGATTTCCATATTCTAATAGAGACAAAAACTTGCGCATGCATGAGAAAATAGCCTCTGCAAAATCTTAGCTTAATAGGTAATCATCTTCTGCCCCCGGCAGAGCGATGAAAATCATATTTTAGTAGTCAAAAACGTATTTTTCTTATAATTTTTAAAATATTTCAATATGCATCAAAATTATTCCTAATAACTATAAAGTCGATGAAAAAGACCTCATATGATCGTTTTTCCAAGCGCGTTGTCCTACGTTAATATCTTTTGCCCCCGGCAACAACGTCAAATGTTGAAAAAATAGGTAATTTATATACATATTTTCAGATCGGCTCTTTGTCTTAAATAATGCATTTATATATTTCCCATAGCATTTATATCGTTGCTTAGGCATGAAACAACACACACGCAAAATTTTATGACTCTAGAGTAATATCTTCTGTCCCCGAGAAAAGTCTAAATGTGGATTATAATTACGTTAATGCGATGTTATAAGTACGATAAGTACTAAGTACAGCTCCTCGCTTGCTAATTTTATAAAATTAGCAACCCAGAACTCACCACGAGGAGGTGGCTGTACGTCGAGTTCCACCCTATCCAGCCCCAACCACCCTTCCTTTGACTGCATGTCGATTTACATACGGTAATCTTTCTTAGAATCAAATCGTGGAATTTTTGTTCGGAAGTGAAGACGGGAGCGGATGAATCCGTCCCTCTCTTCTATTCCACTTACACTGGCAGAGGCTTCGGTTACTAATTTGATGAGTCTCTCGACCTCTTGAGTATGACAAGGGAATAGTGGGATCAGTCCATCAGGCTGGTCTCCCGTCTCAACAAACTCTTTTATTCGGGTATCAGGTATTGTTTTTGTAACGGGGGGTTCGGTCACCTCAGCCGTTTGCCAGTTGATCATTTCGTAATAGTTTTGACTATCGTAGAGCAGCTCAGGCATGGCGAAGGCTCGAATTTCCCCCGCTGGTGATTGTTTTGATCGAGCTTTTAATATTCTTCTCAATCCCAATTCTCTTATGTGTTGCTCATCGGCATGTAGCATGGAGATCAAAATATTTTCTGGGTAAGCAAAGAAAGAATTTCTACGGAGGACTTTGTTGGCGATTGTCTTAGATCTTTGAGGCATGGTCTGAGAGAGACGCATCATTTCGAAAAAATGTTTTGCGCCCTCAGTGAACTGGAGTTTTTCTTTATCTTAAACCAAATTGGTGCGTAAATTGTCATAATGAATCGCACAATTTCGTTGAAGGTGCTGGAGGGTTCACTGGTTGAAACATAGAGGCGCAGAAATCTATTTGCTGTTGTCAGCCACCTGGAATGCGCAGTGCGTACTGGCGCGTCAGTGGCAGCTGCTGCTGGCAGCACTCACCAGAGATGACCTTTAAACCCTAGCCTAGAGTCATAAAATTTTGCGTGTGTGTTATTTCATGCCTAAGCAACGATATAAATGCTATGGGAAATATATAAATGCATTATTTAAGACAAAGAGCCGATCTGAAAATATGTATATAAATTACCTATTTTTTCAACATTTGACGTTGTTGCCGGGGGCAAAAGATATTAACGTAGGACAACGCGCTTGGAAAAACGATCATATGAGGTCTTTTTCATCGACTTTATAGTTATTAGGAATAATTTTGATGCATATTGAAATATTTTAAAAATTATAAGAAAAATACGTTTTTGACTACTAAAATATGATTTTCATCGCTCTGCCGGGGGCAGAAGATGATTACCTATTAAGCTAAGATTTTTCAGAGGCTATTTTCGCATGCATGCGCAAGTTTTTGTCTCTATTAGAATATGGAAATCGAAAAAAATGTAAAATCGATCCACCCTAAATTGTACATGTACAAATAATCGAGGAAAAAGCTAATGAGGTCGTAAATTTACAAAATGGTAAAGCTGTCAAGAGTTTGTTCGTCATATCCACAACCAATAAAGTCAAATTCGTGAAGCGTTTCTCAAAATCTAAATGGATAGTGGACTTAAAATAAGTGTAGAGGTCTCAATGATTTTAAATGTTGTATAAAATTACTTACATATTTTAATGTGTTGGTAGAATGAATAGAGATAAGTACGCTTTGCTTTTATTTAAAATCTAAATTTCCTTACCAAGTTGCTTCTAAAAAAATACTTCGGTCTTGAATGATTGGGTTTCCGAAATCAAGATCTTATATAAGGAATCAATTGCTGTGAATGATGTCACATTTCCAGGAAATTTGCGGGTGGAACTTAGTCAAACGCAGCGACTTTCATTTTTGAACTTTTTATTGAAAAGAGGAAATCTGTGAATTCAACTTCTGTATTTCCATATTTAAAAGAAGTTTCCATGATCAATGTTTGAACTGTGTGTGTTGTATTAATACAACTCTAAAGTAATTAATATACAGGGTGGGCGGAAAGTAGCTCCCTATTTTGGATTGGTAAAAAAATACGTATATTATCCATTTATTTCAGAAGAAATAATATGAAAAGGTAGGCATACATGGTAGGTTTTCTCTAAAATTCAATGTGGGCTCCAACTCTTTCCACCAGCTTCTGGAGCCGCCCAGGAATGGCGTCCACTGACTTTAGCAGGAACTACGGCGGGATGGAGGACATGACTTCCCGCCCGAATTCGGTCCTCCAGTTCTTCCAATGTCCTCGGTTTGGTGCGGTAGACTTCTTCCTTTACCCACCCCTAAAGAAAGAAGTCGCACGGTTACCGCTGAAAAACGGCAGAATCGGTTCAGTGTAACGGTGTGGTGTGGTATGACCTCAGATGATCAGGTTGTGGGCCCGTTCCTTCTGCGCAACACCATGAATGCTGAGCGGTACCTTGCTATGTTGCGAAACGAGGTCTGGCCGGTTGTCAGCACATGGGAGAACATCGACGATCTGATATTTATGCAAGATGGCGCCCCGCCGCACTTCGCTCTTGTTGTCCGTGAGTGGCTGGATGCCCACTTCCCTGGGCGTTGGATGCGTCGTCGTGGTCCACATCAATGGCCAGCCAGGAGCCCCGACTTGACACCGTGCGACTTCTTTCTTTGGGGGTGGGTAAAGGAAGAAGTCTACCGCACCAAACCGAGGACATTGGAAGAACTGGAGGACCGAATTCGGGAAGTCATGTCCTCCATCCCGCCGGAGTTCCTGCTAAAGTCAGTGGACGCTATTCCTGGGCGGCTCCAGAAGCTGGTGGAAAGAGTTGGAGCCCACATTGAATTTTATAGAAAACCTACCATGTATGCCTACCTTTTCATATTATTTCTTCTGAAATAAATGGATAATATACGTATTTTTTTACCAATCCAAAATAGGGAGCTACTTTCCGCCCACCCTGTATATATGTAAAAATGAACCATAAATAATTCCCATATTCCTATACTATCATATTCTTCATGTAATTCTTGTATTCATTTATACAGTTCTTGTATCCATTTTAAAATTCATGTGTTTATATGGTTCATGTATTTATATAATCCTGTATATTCTTATATATTTAACTTTATATAATGCCTATATTCATATGTATATACGTGTGTGTGTTCATTTTTACATAAGGACCAAAATCGCCCAACTCGAGTTTGGATAAAATTTTTGATTTGCTTTCTACTTTGCCAAATAATTGGTGACCTGTTCTTTTTTAAAATCTCATAATCATTTTTTTAGATTTCGCTTAATAAGGAATCCTGCTTAAGCTTTGCAATGTTCATATTTTGTATACATTCTCTTTCGTTATAAAAGATGAGATCATGTCTTGCCTAAGCATTTAAATTGTACATCTTAAACCTTAAAATTTTACTCATATGCATATTTTACTGTAAAGATGCATAGTCCGATTTCCACTTTTAGTTAACTTGGCAGCTCATGATAACATCAGATCTGAAAAGTTGCGGTTTAAGATAAAAATATGGTTTCATCTTCAAATATTTTGTTTACTCGTACAAGCCTTACCACAGCTAAAAAATTTACTTTATTTTCGAATATTGTGCAAAAATAATGCAGCCTTTTTAGCATTTAATAATAATGATATTAGCAGTTTTGGGGTATAAAAACCACAGTAAAAATCTTCCATGGTCATTAAGAAATAGATTCAAAGGCTGAGCACTACCTGTACCTTTTTGCAGTAAAATCCAGTAAGAAATAGTCTTTATCTTCTCCTTCGAGCCTTGTTCTCTTCAGGAAATTAAGTCAGTCAAATTCCCTGATACAATCTAAGAAGAATCTGGGAATCCAGAGAATTTTAGTAAGTCTATCAGAGTCCTCCGAGCCACTATAGAAGAACTCGGAGAGTAATATAGGAGAAAACTACTACAAGTCACACATCCGTTGCTGCCACCTAACTAGAACCCCCGTCTACTTCGAACCAACCCAGGCCATAGACGGAGGGGTTAACACACTGGCGACCTTTTAACCAGGATAAGAAACTGACGACCCCTGCATCCAGGATTCTTCGTCTTCCAGACCCTGGAAATCGGAGCAACCATAAGCACATAGAAGAAGGATTTTAAGAAGAGGATTTTAACAAGTGGCCACTCTTTTGCCAGGACAGAAATTACCTTGCATCAGGATCTTATAACAACTGGCGACCCTTTAACCAGAATCTTCACGACTGACAACTTTTGCATCCAGGATTTTTCCAGTCTTTCAGACCCTGGAACTAGAACCAACACCCAGTTGACCGGCGTGTCACGACTTCTAGTTCGTCTCATCCACCCTTGAACCGGTGCGTCACGACTCCAAGTTCTCCACGCCTAGTTTTCGTCCAAGAACAAGTGGCCAGCAAGACACGTCTTCAGGACACGTCTCTAAGGATTTCGCCGTAGGAATCTTGTTAAGTACAAAACTCTTTTTTAAATAATCTCTAAACATTTGAAAAGTCTGTATTATTAACAGTTAATATTTAGTATTGAGCCAGAATTAACAAAAAACACAGTGAACATTTCAGACACCAGTGATACATTTTTTTTTATTGAAACAGTAATTGTCACAGAAGTTAATTGTCACAGAAGTTAATTGTCATAGAGTTATTGTCACAGAATTAAATATCACAGAGTTAATGTCACAGAGTTAAAATTCACAGAGTTATTGTCACAGAGTTATTTTCAGAGAGTTATTTTCAGTTATTTTTACTATTCTAGTTAGTATAGTATAATTTTATTTAATGTACCAAACATAGTATTACCATACTTTCACGTACATTCAAGTGAAATCTTGTTTACATTTTTTATTTTGTTTGCAGTCTTTTCAAATTCTCCCCTAGTTAGGCAAATTATTGTGCATTTATTTAATGTGTATTTTTTTAGACAGTGTAGTTAGGAGAACCCCTTAAATGATCATTCCATAAATTAAGATCGGTCAAGCAGACCTAATTAAAACACATTAATAGTACCTTCACATATGAGGGATTCAGACGGTGCGCTTTCTGACATCGAAAATTTCCCTACACCCATTTTTCCACCTACCCCGCGCCCTTCAAACATACTCCCGAACACACAAACTTCAGATCCAGAACAAGCCAATATGTCTCAGTCTCAAACCCCCGCCGCAGCGTACATTAACTTAGGCAGACTAGTAAATCTTCCCCATACTGTTTTAATTTTTAAGAGAACCATAAATAATCACTTTGTTGAACCACGCGTAAGACCTTGGATAGTCTTTAGAGCAACATTTCTTACGCGAAAACATCACCGATGATGATGATGATATAAAAATTAGGGAAGCAAAAAGATTTATCGACCCTAAAGAAGGGAATGCTCATGACACAGTCACCTACGTCCCATCATTTAGCGAAGCTACAACATGGGACAATTTTAAACAAAACTTATTAGAATTTTTTAAAGAAATAACACTTGCACAACCCTTAGCCACGTTAGAAGCAGTCTTCCAAGCTAAATGGAAGAAAGAGGAACATGAAGATTTAAACAATTTTATTACACGAACACATAAACTTGTAGGAGAAGCCCTCCGTGCCGCTGAAAATGCGTGTGGCATTACTTTCACTTCGAAACAAAGAAATCTAATAGTAGCAACAACTATTTACCAAAACCTACCCGGAGCACCTAAATAAAAGTTTCAGGAGTTTATAAATGTTGACAAACCTGTAAGTGCAGCCATAAACAAAACACGGGAACATTACCCAGATTTAACAAACCAGAACTACCAAAAGAGTAGAGAAACCCCTGTACATTACATTCATTACATTCAGCAGCAGCAACCACAACACCAACAGCAACAACAACAACCCTATAAATCTAGGCCAATGCAGGGAACACCACCCCAGAAACATCCCCCCCCCAAACCCAGAATACATCCCCTCCTCCAGTGTTTTAACTGCGATAGCTTTGGGCACATGATAAGTCAGTACACTTATCCCTCTTATTGCTCCCACTGTCACGAACATAGTCATCGCCGTGGCGATCGCCAAAAGTGTGCTGATAAAGCCCCTGCAGGGTATAGACCCCACTTTCAGAAACCAAACCACCCACGTTCCCAAAACGTATCCCAAAAGTCATCCAATCCCCAGAAACCAGTCCATTCCCAGCCTCAGTCGAACCACCAACCCAATAGATTACGACCACAGGGTCAACCACACTCTTACCTCATGTACAAACCCCAGTAAAACCAGCGTATGGTAATCCCATAGAATATGACCCAGGTCCCCCAATAGAAGACAATTCGAGCCCTTTTTTAGACCCTACATTGGACGCGGCAGTTCAACCCCCTCCCTCCTAAATTACAGTAATGATAATAGGTGCGGACCTCCTAGATTTAATAATAAATTGTAGCACTGATAACCAAGATTTAACTGCTCTCCTAGATACAGGAGCACACGCGACGTTAATTAAGAAACAATGTGTAGATGAATTACTAGAGAGTACAAATTACAAATATGAACTTAAGGCACCATCCTGCCAACTCAGAGGAGTTACGGGCACACCCATACCTACATATGGAGAAATTGAGTTATATTTAGAAGTTGGAAACGCGGTATACCCCGCGAAATGTTGTATAGTGGACACAGTCGCCACCTTTCAGACAGATATCCTACTAGGTATGGATTTTTTTAACCGGAATCAATGGGAGATTTACCCAGCCGGAAAGTTAGTAAAGTGTCGAAATAGGACACACCATCTCCGTGAGAATCACAGAGAGCTTAATGCTAATAGAATTAGTTGAGTTCAGATTTACGAAAGAAATAGGAAACCCCCTCCACTTGATAGCAGTTCAAGTCAGCCGGTTGCATCCAGAGGGAAAACCGCTCCAGAAATCAGACCCCAGGGTAATCAGTTCCAGTTGTTGAATCCAGTTGGATCAACACAGTCAGTTTCCAGTCAGTCAGTTTCCAGTCAGTCAGTTTCCAGTCAGTCAGTTTCCAGTCAGCCAGTTTCCAGTCAGCCAGTTTCCAGTCAGCCAGTTTCAGTTCAGCCAATAAGGCAAATTTTAGTCGCCGAACCAGAGTCAGATTCACATTTTTTCATATGCCCTACCGAGCATATAACAGTAGCACCTTATGAGAAATTTGTTTCCTAGCAAAAGTAGTCGACAGTCAAGGAAAATTATTAGAGTCAGAGCGTACTCTGATTACAGAGAAAAGTAATTTCAAAAGAGATGTTCTATTGCCCAAGTCCTTAGTCAGAGTCAGAATTCAGCTATCCCTGTTGTTTGTTTAAACAAAGGAAAAAGCCCTTACAATTAACTTCAAATCAGAAAACAGGAACTGTTTCCACAGTAGAAATAGATTCAGATTTCCCCACCAGTACGATAAATCGTGTTTCCAGTTCCTTAAAGTTAAATCCTTTAGTATTAAAAGAAGAATATAAGAAATGTCTGGAGCACTCCCTTCAAGAGTCACCAGCTTTACAGGATCCCAAACTAATGGAATCACTTCTCGATTTCCTGATAAGAAATAGAGATGTGATTGCCCTAAAAGATCTTCTGGGCCGAACTAATTTAGTCCATTTTGAAATCAAGTTGGAACTCAATTCCAAACCCATTTTCATTCCTCCCTATCGGGTTCCACATTCCCAATTAGTCACTATTGAGGAACACATCACGGACATGTTGGAGTAGGATGTCATTCAGCCTTCAGCTAGTCCCTGATACGCTCCTATGATTCTCGTCTCCAAAAAGGACAGAACATCTCGCCCTTGTATAGATTTTAGACGCCTGAACATTACCATCTCAGACCGTTTCCCGATTCCAAACATGCAGGAAACAATTCTGAACGTAGGGAAAGCGAACTTTTTTTCATCCCTCGATTTAGCATCGGGTTATTGGCAAATGGAGGTCAGTCCCGAATCTCGGGCATTGACTGCTTTCTCCACTAACCGGGGCCATTACGAATTCCAGGTTTTACCTTTCGGAGTCCGAAATGGGCCTGCTAATTTCTCTAGGTTGATGAATATAGTCCTTTCCGACCTATTAGGTGTCGAAGCTCTCGTTTATCTTGACGATATTATCGTTTACAGTTCGGCCATAAAAACACACTTTCAACGTCTTCAGAATGTGCTATCACGCTTGAGAAAAGCACACTTAAAACTGAAACTTGCAAAGTGCAACTTTTTACAAGAGTCCCTGGTATACCTAGAATTTTTACTATCATCCACAGGGATTAAACCTGATCCAGCCAAACTCGAAGCCCTGGAAAGGTACCCTCTACCCAAAATCACCGACTACGCCCGTACATTTATTGGTTTTGTCGGATTCTATCGGAATTTTATCTCCCAATTTTCAAATATTGCTAAACCCATTATTAATTTGTTCCAGAAAAATTCGAAATTTAACTGGGAATCCGATCACCAACATGCCTTTGAAACTTTAATTAATAATAACTAACCTGTCATCCCATCTTACAATATCCTGATTACACAAGACCCTTCATCATAGCCACAGATGCTTCCTCTTATGGACTAGGAGCCGTCCTGTTACAGGACGTAGACGGTGTGGAATTACCCATTGCTTATGCCAGTCAACTTCTCTCTGCACCTCAACGGAATTATTCCACTACGGACCGAGAGGCCCTAGCGGTATATTGGGCTTTGAAAAAATTCCGAAATATCGTCTGTGGCTACGATGTAACCATCAAGACTGATCATAAGCCACTCACGTACCTCTTCAAGGACAAGCTACTTGAAGGACGATTGAGTAGATGGGCTCTGTTAATTCAGGACTTTGCGGCAAAAGTCGTATACAAACCGGGAAACTTCAAGTTATTCCAGACGGATTGTCGAGACTCAAACCCGACGCCCAAGTGAATAAAATAGGAATTCTTCCTGTGTTCGACTACGAGTGTCTGCAGTACTCCCAACAACAGGACCGACACACCCAAAACCTTCGAGCACGCCTAGAACAAAAGGAACCATCGAAGGTAAAAGAACAGTACAACCTCAAAGATGGGCTCGTACATTTTCGGAACGAAAATGGAAACGACCTCGTGGAGATACCAAAGGATCTCGTCGACATAGCCATTGGACTTTGTCACGACTCACCTTTGTATGGCCACATGGGGCCGGATCGCACCATCAACAGTCTTCTGGAGCGATACCATTTTCCCGAGATGAACAGAAAGGTACATGAATACATCGCCGAATGTCCGTCGTGTTTAAAACATAAGGGCAACGTACCATCCACAGCTCCGATGCATAAATATCCAGTATGCCAAAGGCCCTGGCAAAGAACTGGAATGGATATACTGGGACCATTCCCGAAAACATCAAAGGGAAACCAGTACATCATTGTGTTTATAGACCACTTCTCGCGTTACAGCGAAGTAGCTGGCATTCCAGACCAGACCTCGGAAACTGTGCCCAGAGCCCTAGTGGAACGCGTCATCCAGAATCATACTACTCCTTCTATCCTAATTTCGGATAACGCTCTTAGTTTCACGTCCAAACTGTTCCAATCACTCTGTAACATGTGTAAAATTAAAAACACACACATTGTGGAGTACCATCCGCAGGCAAACTGCTTAGTGGAAAGGCACAAACGGAAGATCTTAGAAGCCCTTCGCCACGTTGTCGATGCGTCCTCCCGTACATGGGATGATTCCCTTTCCATGGTATAAACAGCCATCAACAATGGCTATAATGTGTCCATCGGGACACCCCTCATTTCGTCCTCTATCACTACGACAAGCGTCTACCTTTTGATTTGCCCTACCAAATCGACCCGGCAGTTCTAACATCTTCCGAGATGGCAGAAGCAAATCAGCAACTAGCTGAACGATCTTTCAAGATCTTTTACATAATCCGCTATGCCCTAGGCTAACGAAACCAACAGATGGAGCAGGAGCAACATAGGCGTCAACCCCGTCAACGGACTATAACACTGGTCAACACTCATTTTATTGCCAATCATATTAGAGTGATTTTGGGGTAACTTTGTGGTGCTGATTCCGAATATGACATCGGTTTTGCTAGATTGGCTCTAATTTATGAGATAATTGGTACCCCATTGAAACACGTAAAAATGCAAAAAATGTAATGTTCAGGCGGAGCCTACTTACAAATCGCATTGAAATTGTCTCAAATCATACAAAAGTAAACACATGAAATACATAATGGCATTTTATTCGGTCTTACCATCTAGAATGTTCCGGTAGTTTCCCATATGCACGCGTTATGGTTACGTTTCCTGTTAATTGAGGGTATTCATTATCTCAAGAACTAGAGCCAAATCGGAAAAACTACTTTCATTTTGGAATTCAGCAACCCCAAAATACCTAAATTCGTACGAATTTCCTTGGCAACGAAAAAAATTTTTTTTTTGTTGAGAGAGGGAAACCGCCAGGTGCTCACGCCAATTATACCCAAAATGGGATGGCCCATATAGGATTATGAAAAACCTCGGAAAAAAATCGTTATGAAATCCTCGACCTCCGGGATCATTCCAAACTAAAGATCATTCACGCTGGCAATTTGAAGATAGCTTCCGAACAACACCTTCCAAAAAAACAGTTGCCAGGTGTTCGAGCCGCCTATCCTTCAAAAGGTCAAGGTATTAACAAATCGGCAGGGATCAAAAAACTGAAGTGGTCACCGCGGGAACCACTACCTCATGACGAAGATTGGTACCTCGTAATACCACCAGTACTCGAGCAATCTCTGAACAAGAGGAGGCCCCAGAGCCAAGCGTCCCATCGGACCCAGACCCTGGAGAAACCCTTCGAGAGGATCACTCAGTGGACCACTCTACCATCTCCTCTGTCACCACCCTCACCGATTGATGATCGACGCACGGACCCTACATACCGCCCGCAAATGCATCACCACGTGAACTAGAACCTTCACATAAGAAACGAACCCGCTCAGAATCCGAGCTAACGGTCGACCCCATTGCCACCAAAACGAGGCCGACCCCTTCCCACAAACACAAGTATCCACACAGCCACCCCCAGCTCCGTATAACTAAGGCGTAGAAATGAATAAAATTGTCCCCCTTATAATTTTCCAAATTATTTACTCTTGTAGCCCTAGCATTAAAATTTCTACTGGAGTTGTTATAGAAAAACTTGCAGAAGGTAAATTTTTGAAAGGGCACGCAGACTTTTATATAAATTTGCAACCCCCTGTTAGAATTAAAATCAATCTCCTTCAGATACAAACCCAATTAAAAACGTTTGAAAGTAAAGTTCAGAATTCTTTCCAAGGGAAAGATCAGATTAGTCGCGTTCTGTTAGAAAATACCCTCGAAAATATTCAAACTACAGCACGCGCCCTATCAGAAATATTAGCCTTATCATGGATACAAACTGAAACTAAAAACTCGGAAAACGTTAATCAAAGAAGTAAAAGGGGACTGATAAATATAGGAGGGAAACTGTTCAAAGGTTTATTCGGATTAGCAACCGAAGAAGATATTAAAAGAATTGAACTTCAAATTGAATCTCTTCGCGCGAAATCGACAATATAATGGACACATGTTAGAACAAACTATTAGGTCACTACACGAAAACAATCGCTTCCTCCATCCCTTTCGGACAGATTCACATACCTTGAATCCATGTTAGCTCAATACAAAGAACACAAAAGATATCTAGAATTAATAGAGATAATGAACCTACAAGTAACCCTAATCGATAAATACTTACAACGAATAACTACGATTCATTCCAAGGTTTTGCGTGCAACCCAGCTAGCCCATGGAAAAATCACTCTTTCCACCCTAATACCATGGGAAACACTTCAGTCCTTGATTCACACCGCCCAGTCACAATTAAAATTATCACCCATATTCCCACTCAACCACACTAATTACCCTCAATTTCTAGAATACACCTGGACTGTACATTAGGGCGGAGTGAAAAACTCATTTTTCGAATTTTCAAATTGGCTAGTGTGGACAATGTGTGGAGTAGTGAGGAAATAAGCTGGTATAAATTTAAAATCATAACATTAATATCTTCAGGTGCCACAATGACCTTCAATATTGAAAAAATTGAAAAAAGCAGATTTTAACCAATAATTACAGAAGAGTCCACGATGCACAATAGACAAGAATTTATTCACACTTGTATAAAAATAGCTCAGTCAACCTTTAAAAAAGTTTCTATTCTCTAAAAACAGTTTTCTATAGTCAGCTCACTCAGCTGTCACGTGAGTACCTCGGTTCAGTGTAGCTGTCGCTCTCGTAGCAGGTGGGTGTTCTGTTGTTGGCGTTACTCAGATAGTCTAAACTATATTTCTTATATATTTTGCATTTCTGTATTGTGTTGCCCTAAGTTTGCCATGTACTATTAACTGAAATTAACGTATAATTGATATTAGCTCTTTCTTTTTCAGATTTGTATACTTTCAAAATGTCTCGAGTTTGTGCAAAATCAACCAGGGCCTCAACTGAGTGCCCCATGTTTGGTATGGGGGAAGATTTGTGGCACAGGAATCTTCCTACATACGAAGGAGTTTTTAAATATTACTTGTTTGTAAGAAACGATTTGAAACAGAATACTAATAAAGATCCTTCAATATCTCAAATATTAGAACAAGTTGTTGATAAATTGAAAACAATTTGGGAAAGTGCTTCCGTCCCAATTCTGTCAGACAGGCGAATTGAAACAATGTTCAGAAGCTACCACGAAAAGTATCGTGTCATTATGAAGCCATACCAAAGCAGAAAAAATTCTGAAGCTTACAAAGCAAAGATTGATATGTTCAAAAAAGAAGCACACACGAAACTTTTTGACATTGCAGCGTGCAAGTGCAAAGTACTAACACAATGTTCTTGTCCCAAAGAAAAAACGGTTCCAAAGGAAGAAGTGACGTTCCTCTTAGATCAAAGGAGTGAAAGAAAACTGTTTATTGATAGAGTAGATATTACACTCTCAAAGAAAAAAGCATCTACGTTGCTAAGAAAGCAAAAAGAAGCTGTGAGGCTCACCAAAGAATCTTCACAGGAGAAATTGCAGGATACAAATGTTGAATTATCATCATCGACATCAAATAGTGAAAGTGAATCTGGCGAAATATCAGACGATACATTTCCAGAGCCAGTTAGCTCGAAGAGAAAGCTCGAACAACCTGAAGAACAATTATTCAAGAAAAGGAAAACTACAAATCTACCTTCAGTGGCTACTGCTTGTGACAGGACTGCAGTTTCAGATCGAGCTGCAGCATTCATTGTTAGTGCAGTATTGCAAGATATTGGAGAAGTTTCTATTGACAATACATCTGAAGTAGTGGATAGGAGTAAAATCAGAAGAGAAAGACAAAAGAAGAGATCAGAAATTATGAAAGATCAAAATCAGGTCCCAATCAGAGGAATCTATTTTGATGGTCGAAAAGATTCTACACTCTTCCAAGAAAAAAAAGAGTCCAAAGTATATCAGAAGAAGGTAACAGAAGAACATATCACTTTAGTGAGAGAACCTGGTTCAGATTATTTGGGCCATTATTCTGTGAATTCTGGATCAGCTGAAGAAATATGTAAAGGAATGTTTGAGTATATTGGAAATAATGACATGAACCTGGAAAACCTTGTTGCCATTGGATGCGATGGTGCAGCAGTCAACACTGGAGAAAAGGGAGGCGTTATAAGGCTTATAGAATTGAAGCTGAAGAAGCCAGTTCAACATTTAGTGTGCCAGCTCCATGCCAATGAATTGCCATTACGCCATTTAGTTGCAAAGCTGGATGGAAAAACATCTGGCCCCCGCGGATTCACCGGTCCTATTGGCAGGGAATTAGAGAACTGTGAGAGTCTTCCTATTGTCGAGTTTGAAAGGATTGATGCTGAGGAACCAACTGTAGACTGTGAAGATCTTAGCACCGACCAAAAATATCTAATTGATATTCATCAGGCCATAACAAAGGGATATTGCTCTCCAGATCTTGCTCATCGTAGTCCAGGCAAAATGGCACATTCACGATGGCTGACTACAGCAAATCGTTTGCTTCGTCTATACGTTTCAACTGTAAGTCCATCTGAGAACCTCATGAACATTGCTTCTTTTATAATGAAGGTCTACATCCCAATGTGGTTTTCTATTAAGCAAAGTACGTCTTTTGTCAATGGCTCAAAACATGTTTTCAAAACTATTGAACTAACAAGAACACTGAATGACGAAGTAAAGGATATTGTAAACCCTGTCATACAAAGAAATGCATTTTTTGCAAATCCAGAAAATATTCTAGCATCAATGATTCATGATGACCGCAGCGCCATAAGAGAATTAGCGTGGAGGCGAATAAAGAAAGCAAGGCAAACAAACAAGGAAAAAGTTGTGAGGCGTTTCACAGTACCTGTTATTCAATTTGAAGCTACTGATTATACTGATTTAATTAATTGGCAAAAATGCATTGTCACTGAACCACCTGTGACAAGACACCTGACAGAAAATGAGATTGAAGAATTCATAGAAAACAAGAGTACCCCTCCATTCGAGAAATTCCCTTGTCATACACAAGTAGTAGAAAGAATGGTAAAATTAGTGACTGAAGCATCATCAAAAGTATTTGGATTGAACGCGCGAGATGGCTTCATAAGATCAACACTTCAGTCACGTAAAAAAATGCCATCATTCGAAAGTAAAGCTGAATATAAAGTTTAAATAAAACGTTAATAGAAAAAAACATGCGCAAGGATGGGTGGTTGGGAGGGCATGGGTGTAGCTCGACACGCTGGTGAGTTCTGGATTATTTAGATCATTAATCAAAAGAACATTGATCTAAATAAACTAAGAGCTGCGTAATTCAGTAACTATTTTGGTAATTGGAACACTTAATATAATAATAACAAGTAAGTTTCAGTTATTGTACTAATGCAGAATATAAGAAAATCATTATATTTCACTTTTTTCGACGGCTTTGTGGCACCTGAAGATATAATTTCGCAGGACTAATATTTATGCACAGTCATTATCTATAGCACCCACATATTTTCCGCACTAGCCATATTTGAATGTCGAAACAAAGTTTAAAAACCTCATTTTCGATCCGCCCTACTGTACGTGGACCACGCCCCTATACATACCTCATAATTATAACATTTTTCGATGTCCTCACTTATGACGTATATAAATTTCACCCTTTCCCAACACCCTACCAAAACAACTCTAATGTATATCGATTGCATTTACCTACCGTACCACCTTATCTTTTCTTCACCAAAGATCTGTCAGCCTATTCTATGATGTCAGATAGCGACGCCCGGTATTGCCGATTCCGGCAACCAAATAAACAACTCGTTTGCCCTCCACTCAAACCAGTTATTCTTCCAACTACTAGGTCTTGCTTTATCGACTTAATTCGTGACCGGCATGCCCCGGTATGTTCATTAAAAAATTTCATTCCCCTAAAACCGTCCAACTACGAATTGGACCAGACATCTGGGTTTCTCTCGCGAACAGGACTGCCGCTACTCTCGAGTGTCCGTCAAATTATTCCCTCATCACAATCCCTATGGTTATTCGGCTACCAATTTGTTGCTCCTTGCGTTCAAAAACCCTCCAAATATACAACCCGTACAAGGTTACCATTACTAACTCATACCCCTTCCCGTCGCAAATTAAATTTAAACCCGTCATGGAGATCTTAAATCTCTCCATAAAATCTGTAACCATCCTACCCGAGCTACATGCCTCTGAATGGAATGATCAATTGAGTCGGTTTTGTCGTGAATCACTTTTATTATTTACTTTCTTCATTATTTACTCTACTTTCTGATCTCTATTGCATTTATCTTTACACTCTCTTTACTCATTTCCACGATACTTTACAATTATATTCATGGTAGCCACGCCGAGACTGAAAGCCGTTACAACACAAAGGGGGAAGGGGGGGTTCATTAACACTCTTTTAACGCTTGTTAACACTTTATTTAATTCCGAAAATGGTTTAAGTAGTTTGAGGGGATGCGAGTAGGAAATTTTACTATAATATTTTACGTCGGAGAGGGGCACAAAACAATTAATTTAATGTTAAGGTTACATGGCCCCAACTTCACGCTTAACGCGCTGCCGGACGACTGACTCTTTTTGGGGGTAGTCCGCTCTGTGGGCCTCTGTTCAGGATTGCCAACTCTTCCCATTTTAAACAATTTCAAACAAACATACTTTTTCGTAATTTCACAATTATTAGTAAATGATTTATATTAAACATTATAATCTTAATTAAACAAAAATTAATATTCTTAACTAGGCATTACTACACTCGCATCACCCCCTTGAAAATAAGTTTTTCATTAGGAAAACTTATTAATATCGTTTAACAAATTTAATAATTTATTCAACAAAGTTATATATTTTAAATTTTTTTTCTTTTTTTTTTTCTTTAACAAATTCAAAGTTCAGATAGACAAGAAATAATTAGAATGACAAATTCCACACATATTTTGTATCATATTATAAAAATCGAAAACTTTATAATTTTCACATTTGCATAAAATAACATTTCACACTAATAATTAAATTACAACCTGTAACTAATCTACACATGCCAAAAAAAAAAACGGAAAATTTTCTTACATTGGTTACACAAATTTCAAGTTCACAATCTATTCCAGCGATTTCTCATCAAAGATCGCTTTACATTTGAAACAATTATTTGTATAGTTATACAGTTACTATCAGGGCAACCTAGAAAAAATAAGAAAAAGTTTACATAAAATACTGACCAAGAGCGCACATACTATTTCACGAAAAACACAACAAATATGGGCAATAATCGCACCCTTTCACTTATAATTTCATTACATAATAATCAGTACATTAATTTGCTGGACGTTGTTTAGATCACAATCCGCACGCTGACAACGGACTTCTTCAATTTACAATCGCAGCTCTCCTGCTCACTTCGCTAGAATGCAAGGGATTGCATCAATCAACATGCAACAGGGCAGCACGCTATAATGGTTCTGCTCTCTCTCCAAATGGCGAAAAAAAAAGAAAGAAAAAAAATTGAAAAATATATAACTTTGTTGAATAAATTAATTTAATGTTAAGGTTACATGGCCCCAACTTCACGCTTAAGGCGCTGCCGGACGACTGACTCTTTTTGGGGGTAGCCCGCTCTGTGGGCCTCTGTTCAGGATTGCCAACTCTTCCCATTTTAAACAATTTCAAACAAACATACTTTTTCGTAATTTCACAATTATTAGTAAATGATTTATATTAAACATTATAATCTTAATTAAACAAAAATTAATATTCTTATCTAGGCATTACTACAGTTTAAAATTTCGGATGATAACCAAAACAACCTCTTACAAATATTACAACCTGTTACAATTTTCTCAACATCTGCCGTTAGCATCATTATTGTATGTGTTATTATCCTAGGTTATTATCCCAGCTTTGGCTGGTGACGTTAGTTATATATTATGCTACCGACCGAAATGTTCATCCTGATGAATGTCAAGCTTGTCGTATCACTTTAGGCCTACAATTTAACGTGAAATGCGAACCACGCTCCATATATATATATATATTATATATATATATATATAATATATATATCCTGATAGAATAATTTCAATAAAACTACTTGAAACTCATTTCTCCATCATATATTTCATGAGAATCGTAAAAAAAAAAAGAAATTATAAAGTAACAATGCAATAATACGACGTTATATGATGATGGTTTGAAAAGAAAAGAATTATCCTCATGCATATAAACTATGTTAACAAGATTTTAGTCTAATCTGTAGGCTAGCAAACGGTGTGATACGATATTGTTAAAGATCATAATTATAATCACAATATTTGTTTAGTGGTAAGAAATTATTAAGCCTATTGTCATTGTTATTGTTATTATAGTTTTATGTAATACATCACAAACATAGATAATAATTTTTCTCTTGTAATACATTATTTATTTATAAATTAATAATGTCTCATTCGCTCTAAAATAGCATAAGGTTTCACATTAGTTCTGAAAGATTACAAATCTTAAGATTTAGGACATTCTGGACGTGAATCTGTGACAAACGCAAATCACAAGTTCTCCTCGCTGAGTAATAATATTCAATTAACATTGTACTTAATGGTTGAAGTTAGATTCTCTTCATTATTTATTAAGTATTACACGTGAAACATCTCAAGTGTGCTTTGGTATCATCTCACAGCGATCTTAAATAGAGAGATTCAATACATTAATTTAGGAAAAAATATGTTTTAGTTTATGATCTTAATGATAGTAATAATATAATAATAATAATAATGCTTGAAATATGCAATCTCTGCATAAAATCTTAAATATGGTCGTAAGATTATGGTAAGGCATAAAGACTATGAACTATATTTTCAGTAACAACACCTGGACAGATGAGTTCATTGTTCCAACCTGTGGATGGGATCAAAATCTTCACAGAAAGCCATAACTCTTACCGCTGCTTCACTACATATAAAATACAGATAACACAGCTCAACAAAAAATTTTTTTTGTTTCGTTGCCAAGGAAATTCGTAACGAATTTAGGGTATTTTGGGGTTGCTGAATTCCAAAATGAAAGTAGTTTTTCCGATTTGGCTCTAGTTCTTGAGATAATGAATACCCTCAATTAATAGGAAACGTAACCATAACGCGTGCATATGGGAAACTACCTAAACATTCTAGATGGTGAGACACGCGAATATTCTTAGTGTTTACTCCGCGATCATTCTAGAATATTCCCCCTCCGTATATAAGTCATCGGCCACCCAACCAGTAAGTAGGCTCCGCCTGAACATAAAATTTTTTGCATTTTTACGTGTTTCAATGGGGTACCAATTATCTCATAAATTAGAGCCAATCTAGCAAAACCGATGTCATATTCGGAATCAGCACCACAAAGTTACCCCAAAATCACTCTAATATGATTGGCAATAAAATGAGTGTTGACCAGTGTAATCAAACGTATTCCAAACTAAAATTATTTACAAAATAAGTATTACAGTTTCTGCTCTTCCAATAGCACTTTGCTAGTAGGCAGTAAAATAGCTAAATGTGAAAATATCCCGAAAGTATGCCCTAGTCAACCTAGTTACAAAGTCCTCCACTTTCGTAGAAATATATATATATACTTTTTGGTAAACAAATTTATCACAAAGATGGCTTTTGAAGTGTCCTGTCAACTGTTGTGGTGAATATTGGAAATTAGCTAATTTAATTAGCTGGATGGTTTCATGAAAGAAAGATGTATTTTATTGCTTGAAATGAATAATTATGCAGGAAAGGATGCGGGAAAGTACAACAACATTAACTTAACATTGTTGATAATAGTAATAAAGAATAATATTCAAGAACAAGTGACTAATTTTAATTTTGTTAAAATGTTCCTGCCTGCATATGCTTCTTAGCTACACTGCCTCGATATATATACAGTATATGTTGGAGGAAGGAGGGGGCAAGTGCGAAACTCCGAGGCTGCTGAAAACTATACCTTTTTTGAAAGGTTGTGTACTGTATAAGATGCATGTATGTGTAGTGAGGAAAAGATAGAGAAATGTGTGTGCTTGAGAGTACGCTGAATTGTTCATGGGTAGAAGAGAGATGGAAAAAGATCAGGTAAGGAGTACAGTGCTGGTAGAAACGGGGCGTAAACACTTCCTGTCCTCTGATTGAATGATGCCGACATTCTGCTCCTTATATATAATATGTCTTTAGACTTCACTTGTGTAAATATGCCTGACTAGTAATTAAGTTTTACGTTTTAAATACATGTGTAAAAAGCGTATGGTGGATTATATACATATATTTATTTTGAAAAAGTTTCTTTATCAACGTTTTTATGATATCTGAGAAATTACAAGTAATAACAGCTTATTCATGCAGAGATGTATAACTGTATGCTTGAAAATGTAAAGATTGTGGATTGGTTCATCTTGCTACAAACAGGCACGTATGTACATTGTTGTAAATGGTATGATTGACTGACACGCGTATGAAAAGTGAAAAGAATGGATTATTACGAGAAAAAAATAATAGGAAGCTGCTAACAGACGCTAAATTAGGGAAGTATTAATTGAAGAAATGTAAATAGGTGTTAGTCATGACGAAATAGAAAGATTGATAATAAAAGTTTCTCTACAATTCAAATACATGGAGAGAGAGAGAGAGAGAGAGAGAGAGAGAATCTCGGTTAAAAATGGAATACCCTGAGAAAACTGAACAGCCAGTTTTCTTTAAGGCGGATATATTAAAAAATAGTATTTTAGCACAAACTTAGCTCTCTTTTTATTGCGTTTTATATATACACAGTGTGTACAATGTACATATATAGTGAACCAATAATCCGTATAATTTTATGCATAATATATATATAATGTGTGTGTGTGTGTGTGTGTGTGTGTGTGTGTGTGTATTATATACTCTTGGTAGACTTATCTGATTTGAAATAGCCAAGAAAATCACATTGTTCTTTAAGCTCATAGGTGTTGATTCGCTTATGAAATGGTAACTGAGTAAATTTTTAATTATAAACAGAGGAGGAACAAAATAAAAAGACAATTAAAATTACAATTACTGGGTTACAGAACTTAAGGTTAATAATTTGTTATTTACTACTGTGGAAAGAAGTCATGGCGAAAATGGAAAATAAAATTTGATGTTTGTACTTCTAAAATATAAAATTTATGTAATGTGGTCTCCTTTAAAGTCTATATATATAATATATATATATATATATATATATATATATATATTATATATATATATATATATTTGATTTGATGAGTTAGTATTTGAATCTATTCGAATAGGCATGACTAGGCTGAGTTATTGAAGATGTATTTTCATGCATAGCTTAGAACAGTCCCTATAGTTTAAGTGGATAATATATATCTATGAAGAAAGATATCGATATTTGAATTTATGAAATATAAAATGCTTGTATTCGCATTCATCCGAGTCTTTTTAAAAGGGCTGATATATATATATATATATATATATATATATATAATATATATATAAAATTAGCTATGATAATATTTATTGTTCATGATGTTTGTTACCACGTTACTATACGATTGGAATGAAATATGATAGCTTCCCCTTAGGTTAGATAAATTAAATTAAAATTAATTTAGTTAATAGTTTCTGGATCTATTTCGTAATACAAATATTAGAACAAGGCAAAATTTGTTTATGAGTTGACTGTATTTATTCTAATTTTATTTTGTGTGGTATCGTTATTAATATATTAATCAGAAGCGATGAGATTACGAACAGCGTTAAAGAAATATTTGCTCTTTGCCTTGCATTACAGTTCTTATATACAAAATATATATGTTGGTTACATTTACTAGTATATATATATATCAGCAGAATCCTGGTGCTCCAGAACTGGATCTTTTGCACGAACGCTTCTAACGTTTGTTTGCTTGTTTCTGTCTGTTTCTGCATGTTTGTTTTTGTTTGTCTCATGAAAGATCCCACAGGAGGATTTTTTTCTCGTGATTGAAGGCGAGGATGAATCTTTTTTTTTTACCACCAAGGAGGAAGGCGAGGATGAATTTTTTTTCATTGCGATGATGAATTTTTCTTCTCAAGTAGGAGGGGGACCCGCAAGAGGGCCATCAAGGGGGAAATGCCCTTCATTAAGGACGGTGAGACTTAAGTAAGGGTGGCCCCTCATAACGGAGGCGATGGCTTCAGGGACCCCGCCAGGGGCAGGATTTCAGAGCACCCCAACTTCCTCTGGCCAAACGCGGCTATACTACTCCAATTAACCCTTGCATTGGAGAGTTGGACAGAAAAAGAATGAGGATGTGTCGAAAGTAGAGTACTGCGAGCTCTCTTTAAAGGAGGAGACATGCAGTTAGAGAGTTCAGATGATCAGTGTTCGTTATAATAACGATATTAAATGAGCGAGGCAACATTGCGGCGAAGAGAGAGAGATAGAAGACAGTCAGTAAGAGGTGGGAAATTGACGAAGCGAAAAGCCTTCGATTTCACATGGTCAAGTACGGCTGTGTGGGTTGAGTTCAGAGAGTTGTTTAGGAATCTTCTTATTAATTAAGGATAGCTTAAAAAACTTTAGAGAGGCAAGAAATCAAAGCAATTGGACCATAGTTGGAGTGTTGAGAGCGGTTCCCCTTCTTTGGGAGAGGCTGAATGAAAGTGAACTTCCAACCGCAAGGAAAAGTACTAGATTTACGATAAAGAGGAAAGAGTTTGCATCGGCAGGGTGTCAGTAGCATGTTAGCAAAAAGGTAGCGTGCAATTGCAATGCAACATTCCAAAGGTAGGTGAGGGCAAAAAGGGGTGGCATAAAAGATGGGGTTTATAAGGTTAATAAAGGGTTGATAAGGGTTAAAAGGGTTGTTTGACCTCCTTCGCAACATCTAAGGTCGTATGACGGAGGGGACCTACAGCTTTACGTGGGATCCGAACCACGGGTCGCTACATAATCTGGGCGCAGAGGACGGTCTCCCATCCAACTACTACCCAAACCCAATGTCGCTTAACTTCGGTGATCTCCGGGAAGCGGTGTTACGACAATGACCACGACGTAGCCCGTGTTAATATATATATATATATATATATATACATATATATATATACTTATATATATATATATATATATATATATATATATATATATATTATATATATATATATATATCTGACATAATACCGGAACTAATAATGATAATAATACATCATTTCTCATTCTGACAATTCCTTAAATAGATTAGTAAATTTTTATGTAATTTTGCCTACATTTATATCTTCATTAATTCACCACTCAAAGTATGCCGGGACTATATTCAATATTCAGCCCCTTAAGAGCGTTTAAAACTATTTTCGTGTCTACTTTACAACTGAAGGTAAAACTCTCATGCTCTTTAAACATGGATAGAATACAATTAAAAGTACGTTCGAACATGCCATCGTTTTTTACAACATCGTCATTATTAAATTCATGTTTATAGACGGCTCTCTCCAGTTGTTCGCTTAGCCTTTTTTCACTAATCTTTTCAATTGTAAAATTTTCACAACTCATATCGATGGTTGAGGAATTCTTCTAAATCGTTCCGGCAGATATATCTTATATGAAGAAGTAATTCTCTCGAATGAACGGTGAAAGTGAGGTTAGGTCTGTAACGTTCTAAACCGTTGTTCCAGAGTTTGTGATAATTCCTGGGGTCTGTATCTTCTAAATACGTTTTCAGCTCCAGCCCATTCTCACTTTGTTCGTCACGGCACTTGATGAAGTCGTCGAGCAGTACAGCGTATGCGTACTCGAGAACAGTATGGAAATAACACATATCAGCATCACGAGCGTATAATAAGGGTTTTAGTTTACGGAAAGCACCAATCTCAAATAATCTCCCTATGATGAATCTATTTCGCGTAGGGACAAGGGTGTTGTTATCACTACTTCTCCACATGAACCGTATATCGACACAGAGTTGTCTAGTATCACGATTCTCACAAAGTATACAAATAATAGCATATGAGGAGGTATAATCTGTTCTCTTTCACCCTCGTTCCTGCAGGTATTTTACAGTTGTCCTCCAACCACCTCTTCACCACCATGAAGATTTTATCATGGAAACACTCAAATAAATATGTCTACATTTTGTTCCAAGTACGTAATTAATAGCTCCACTGTTACGTTTAATCACACGCACATATATGAAGACGGTCACGTTGTATCCAGCGTTGAGGATACTGCTTAGAGGTAGCCTCATCTTTTAATAGTTTTCTGGTGAGACTTCTGGTGATCACGACCCGTCAATACAAACTCTGAAATGGTTGTGAGGCGGACGGTTGTGAGGTGAGCGGTGCGGGATGGCTGACTCAGCTGGGGATGGGGGGATGGGGTTTAGACTGAGCTGGTGAGTCATTCGGCTTAGACCGTGTATCGCACCTGTAGTTGGGTGGTGACGTTGGTAATACAGATTCGTGTACAGTAATATTCCAACAGAAAATAGACTCGCCTCGGTAGTCTTAATGAAATAAATAATAGAGAATTCTTCGAATTATGATACATGAAGTATCATAGGTTTCAAAACTTTATCATACCCACTGCCAGGGATGCGCACCAAACACTCTTTACATGGTTCAGGAACAATTGGATTCGCCATTGGCGAAAAAGTTCATACCTCTTTCTTAAGTAACACGGAAAACAGTTATGTACAGTTGCGCTCATTATTCGCAGAACACTCTTGAGAACAGATAGCGACATATATTTTTAGCATATATTTGTTGCGTGTACTACCAACGGTTGTAACATTTTGAATGAATCTTGGCTTTAGCGCTTATTGGTTGACTCTGCCAAATGTCTATAGCGGAAATTTAGCACTATAATAATAATGATGATAATAATGATTAATTGATAATAGTTATAATTGATTGTTAATTATGATGCTGATGAGGCTGGAGTCACCATGATCTCTTCAGAACAAATAATGTTATTAATTAGGTTGATTGATAGAATGAGTTTTCCTCCTTTATTAAACAAAATAAATGATAAATGAATGAGCCAAAATATAAGTTGGTTGTTTATAGTTGAAATTAAATGTGCACTTGAATAATGACTTCAATATAATAATGCGCGAGGTAATGATTAGTCTTCATATAAAGTTAGGTGAATGACACCAGGCCAAAATGGGGCCTGTACACGTTGTTACATGGTGAGACCTCTCGTGTCGCTGTTTCTTCCGAGAGAGAGAGTCGAGGTGCGTCGAGAAGTCCTTGTAACGAAGTTGAGGTGTGAGGCAAGGCATAAGAACATGCCTTGATGTAGTCCTCGCGATATGACTTGATCTTATGTATTTATATATATATCAGTTTTCTGCTCTGTTTGTCATAACACAAAATAATATCCGAATCTATGTTCACTATTAAATGTAAATAAATAAAGGAATCAATTCGGAATTTGCTCAGGGGGAAAAAATGGCTACCAACGGCTCTGTTCGTTGAGAATGACAGGCTTGCCAATACTGTCATCATGTCAGAAGGTTTTTTTTAGTTTTTAAAAGGCCATTTATTTATTCACTTCTTTATCAATATATATCCCCTTTATGAATTTATATTTAATTAATCATTTGTTTCCATAGTAATATGTAAACCAGAGTGATGAATGAACAAATTATGTTCTAAAGACATTTGGCAATGAGTCAACCAATCAACGCTAAAACTAAGATTCATTCATAAAATGTTACAACCGTTTGTAGTGCACACAACAAATATATGTCACTATCTGTTCTCAAGAGTGTCCTACGAATAATGAACGCAACTCTACATATAAAATAATACATTAAATTATAATAAACTTATTAACACTGAGGCAACCTATTCGAGAAAAATGTGTGTGCATACTATTCCACTTTCGTGGTTAAACAATATTCATGACTAAATTCCATTAAAAATTCACACAAGCTGTTAGCTATAACTTCTCTGGTCACCTCATCATGGTATACATGGATGTAGTGATAGAAATATTTTAATTTTTCCATAAAACTTTGGTGAAAGTTGACACCTTCCCTTCACACTGGATATATTCTTTAACGCATCTTAAACTCGACACATCCATTACATCTTTAGCATTACGAAAGCTTGCGATACTCGCATCAGAATAGCCTTAAAGTATTTGGGCATCCTGTTTTGACAGCTTCTTGCGATTGAAAGCGGACTTTAAAACCTCTGAAGACGTATGACTGGGCGTTCTTTGAGTATTCACAACAGCTGTAGACTTTACAAAGTTCCCCTTCAGGATCGTAGGACACGCAATATCCACGGCTGCCATCGTTATTTACTTGACGCTAAAAACTGCAAATGATAAAAGAAACGTCTACACACCAACGCCTATTGTGGTCAACTGAGCATGGCGGGAAAGATGCGTGAGCCTTCAAAGCGTCTAGTACGGAGAGCTACCTAAATCGCTTCCTTATTGACGCGTGCACCATACAATGGACGGCAGATAGTATTCCTCCATACACACACACACACACACACACATTGTGTAATGGGTAATGAAACACATCTACGTACTCAATTTATTTAAAGTACATAAAATGAATAAACTGTAAAATAAAACCATAAAGTAAATAAACTCTTAAACAATTTAAAAAAGGTAACAAACTACATACAGCGTTTACTCATTTCCCACGGAAGCCAAATGGGACAGTGTCGTAGGTACCAGGCAACTGGTAGCAACTGGCTAGGTGTTACGACACACCTTCGTCGCTCTAAATTCCTTTATACCACCCAATTTCTGTGCACGAAAGTTATGAGTCCCAATAACCAAGTGCAGTGGTTGGGCATCTTCAGCTTCATCATCTTCTAAACTCACTAAATCTTTGAGCGAGTTAAAGTTAACGACTTGTCGGTTTGTATGGTTTAAAGTGATACCTTTAGCCTTCACGATATATTTGAACTCGTCAACGACTTTGACACGTATCCCGTAAGTTTTTGTACGGAGGATTCAAAAGAGTCAGCATAGGCTTTATCCCCATACTCATCCTTAATCTCATTAGTCAAAAAACCGAGGATTTCGTCAATAGGAGGCATATATTCACCATCTTTTTACGTGAATACTACGTTATCTGTATCTGCATACAGGACCCGCCGTCCAAGAGAATGCATCAGCCCCCAAAGCTTGACTCACCCGTATGCTGTTGTGAACTTACTACGGATGCATGTGACACGTGACGTGTCCGTGGACATCTCAGTTCGATTGTAGCGGATTATGTACGTGCTGCCCACATTCGTGATTTCCACGACTTCTTTATCAACGGCATTAGCATAATCCCACACATAATCGAAACTATGAGGTACATGGGCGTTACCCTTGTCGCTATTTTGTGCAAACTTGCCCCATGAACTGTTCAACGAGAACTTAAAACTAAAGCGCTCGCCAGAGTTTCATGCAATTTGTTCCCGATCAAGTGAATCTTCACAATGAAGGTAGCGCTGTATAGACACGTCGTTTTCTCATCTTCGCCATCAACCCGCGAGGGTATCCTGATACTTCAATTTTATCATTCAAAAAAGTGTTCATAAACGGTGTAAAGAGATTGGCGAGTTTCTGGAAACTCCACACTTCATATATCTTTAGTATTTTTTACCCGTAACGAACTGCCGAAGCCAACTCAGGACTAGTGAAAACAACACGGATCTTCTCTGGTTGTTTATATAATTACTCTCATCATTGTTTTCCTCTGCATATTTCCCGCAAAGTAAGGAGAAATCATGAGTTTATTGCCTATGACAATGGGTAAGATTGGCTCCATAAGTAGGGAGGAGATTCTAGACACCAATCAACCAGGAAAGTACAACGTGGGAGAGGGACGTTAGACAGAAGAGAGGGAGTGGTGGAACTCCCATTAGTCCTAACACTGTCTTACTTACCTGAACTTTTCCCGTGTCTCATCTCCCTTGTTAGCAGTCTAGCATGCTCTCAAACACACACTTCTCATTCTATTCCTCACCAAATATACATGTGTCTTGCACACTATATAATATTTTCAAAATTAAAAAAGAATGCATAAGCTCCAAGAGCCTCAGTCTACTGGCGAGGGGACCACAAATGTCTCAACTTCTGGCTTTCCCGTTGACGGTACTGGGAACGCAGACAGAACAGTGGGGTTGAATCTGCTACCGCCTATTCAAGATGATCTGGGCCTCTGCCTCATTCCCTTTTCATAAATTTCTGCAACATTGGTGGACTTTTCTCAAATTTTGAATCTGTTGAACACCACCTCTCCTCCTCTAAAACTCATCTTCTTTAACCCATTCAAACTCAGGTGTCTGGGACGAATGGCAGTAACCCATTTTCTGTACCTTCTTACATTTTCTACACTCAATTGCACTCCAACAGTATGCGTATATTTAAGCAATGACCCCTAACTTGTTCTCGTATTCAAGCACTCGACTCTTCCGAATTCTATACCCCCTGGCTACGGCTTAGATGCCAGTCTGAAACTAAATATATCTGTGCTGTCTACCTTTCTCCTAATTCTACTGACTATCCAAAATTCTTTGACTACCTCACTTCCAAAGTGGAATACATTCTATCACGCTCTCCCTTTGCTGAAATCTCCATTTTAGGAAAATTCAATGTTCAGCACTACCTTTCGCTTTCCCATCATTTTACTAACATCCCTGATGAAATAGCTTACAACTTTTCTATCTTGAATGACTTAGAGCAGATTCACCCCCTTTGTATCTCCGATCACCTTGGAGGTAGGCCCAACATTCTGGATTTATTTCTTAGTGTTCATCCTTCTTTTCACTTTGTTAAACTTTTTCCTCCGTTGGTCTATTCCGACAACAAACATATATCTGTTTCCTGCCCCATCACTCTAATCCGGCAATTAGATCCTCCGTAGAGAATCGCCTTGGAAATTTGGCGCCGCTGATTGGGAGGCCCTTTGCCAATACTTCTGTGATTTCCCATGAAATGATTATTGCTTCCTTGACTGGGCCCTTCCGAGTGTGCTGAGTGCGTCATGGAGGTGATTCTCTCATGAAAGAAGGTGTACACTACATTTTATATTCTTACTACTAATGCAAAAAAAACCTTTGTTTAACTTTACATGTTCTAATGCTATCTACAAAAGAGGGGGGTCTTTCAGAAGATACCTTCGCCATCCAGCTCCTGACTCTCACTCACCTTATATTTCTTCCGGAAATCGAACAAAATCTGTTCTTTGACTCGCAAAAATTCCTTCATGGAACAAAAATGTCAAAACCTATCCAATTCTAATCCTTCACGTTCTTTCTTCAATGTAGTTAAGAACCTCTTCAACACCTTTACTTCTTCTCTTTCTCCTCTTTTCCATTCCGACGGCTCACACGCCGTCTCTTCTTTTGACAAAGCTGAAGTCTTCGAAAACACTTTCGCTTCAAACTCAACCATGGACGATTCCGGTGTTGTTCCTACATCTCCTCCTTTTGCCTTTATTATGTCTGAAATTAGAATCTCTTGTAAAAATGTTCTTTCTGCCCTATATGAGCTCAACTCTGGGAAGGCGTATGGTCCCCATGGTGTTTCTCCTGTTATTCTTAAGAACTGTGCTTCAGTGCTGACAACACTGGTCTACAATTTTTGAAAAAGTTTGTGCTTCGGAGATAAAATGTTTCTTATTATGGATTTTGGGGGGTGCTGAAAACGAATATGACCATAAAAACAGTCGATTGGCTACAGTTTCCAAGAAAATTTAAGTTACACATTTTGCATATATGTATACCATATATTAGTACGGTCCCAGACAATTGGTCCACTGACAATTGGTCCAATGCCGATTGGTCCAATGCCGATTGGTCCAATGCCGATTGGTCTAATCAGACAATTCGTCCAAGGAACCATTTTTCCAACGACGATTCGTCCAATCGGGCGTTAAATGGAATGAAGTTAAATGAAACTTAGAAAAAAACTTTATTTACAGAAATTGATATAATAATTATTTGAAATTACTTTGTTTATTTATAAAACATACTATAGTTAAAAGCTACATATTACTTTGTTTATTTATAAAACATACTATAGCTAAAAGCTACATATTAAACTAAAAACATAAAGCATACTTATTAACTAAGAGAAAAATGCAGTATCATGTATTCAGTCTCAGATTAAAGCCTATGGTGGTAATGCTAATATTTTTAGTAAGAGACAACCTTGGTTTTCTACTACAGATAGATTTGTTAATTATGGCGATTTAATATTTGGAAATACTGGTGGTGTACAGAAGTATAATAATACTAATCCTTCTTTTTATTTGAAACAAACTTATTATATTGCTTTTAAAGGTTTTATTGGTATGTAATAAATGAAAACTGTTTATAATGTCGTACTTACCCTTTACATTAGTTTGTTCCCTGTTCCGGCTGCCCAGGCATGGTGGGTACAGTTCCTCCACACACTTATCCCATTGTATAATTTAGGTCTCGGGGGTACGGGGGCAGGGTTTTTCCTTTCCTCTTTCGGATAACACTATTTCGCACACACGCCGCTCCATGGGTTTCACAAAAGCAGTTTTAAAGGGAAAAGAGATGTGACTCTTATGAAATCTAACACAGTAATGTTGTAAGTCGAACCCCAACATTTCCACGTAAACTATTGGTTTTAAGCTATTCTCGTCGTTGTATACGCTACCAGTTGGACCAATCGGTATTGGACCAATCGGTATTGGACCAATCGTCATTGGACCAATCGTTATTGGACCATTCGTCATTGGACCAATCGTACCAAATGCATATTAGTAACATACCTGTATAATGCAGTCACTTATATTTTATTCAACCCGTCGCTTCTTTGCTTATCTCTTGTATTCAACTTCTGGAGCATCTCTTGTTATTCTCCAGCAGTAGTCTGCTAACAATGATGGACTCCATTTCCCCTGGTAGCGTTTCTCCATCGCTGAGAATCCTGGTGGAAACGTTCACCATGTTCATCGCTGACTGCTCCGCAATTGGCCGGAAAAAATTCCAGGTGCGAATGGAGGAAATGTATCTTTAAAGACATATTGCAGCCCATTTTTTGATAGGACAACAGCAGGTTTTCCACCAGCTCCCTGTAATTGTCAGTTTTGGTATTTCCGAGAAAATTGGTTGCTACTAAACCGGAAGCATTCCACGCTGTCTTCTCCTCACCACCTAGGATACGGTCGAACTCCTCATCTCTAAGAAGCTCGCGGATCTGTGGACCAACAAATACACCCTCCTTGATTTTTGCTTCACTGAGCTTTGGGAATTTACCACCGAGTTACTTAAAAGCTGCCCCCGTTTTATCCATAGTCTTAACAAAATTTTTAATGACGCCCAGTTTGATGTGTAAGGGTGGTAACAAAATCTTGCTCGATTCTACAAGTGGAAGATACTGAACATTTTTTGTTCCAGGTTCCAATGAGTGTCAGAGTGGCCAATCCTTCTTGATGTAATGAGAAGTCCTAGCCCGACTATCCCATTCACACAGAAAACAGCAATACTTCTGTGTAGTCGAATTCAACATCAAAATAGATAATATTAATATACATTAGCCTAGTAAAAGAAGAGGAGCGTTGCCAGACGTGAACTTAGTACATCCATATCATTAATCTCTTGGCAGCCTCGCAGAGTTAGAGCCTCGCCAGAGTTAGCCTGAGCCTCGCAGAGTTAGGTAAAATCCAGGCAAAACTGTATCCAGTTACGGTGATGTTCAAGGTTTAGCCCGACTATCCCATTGACATAGAAGAAAGTCCTATACTTTGTGTAGCCCGGCTGCAGTCCATTATCTGTCTACAACTTATCAGTCACCACAAACCTGCCACTGATGTTTGTCATAGTTTATGCAGTTCTAAAGTTGCTGCTTCATGTTGTCATATGTTTCCTTCATGTGGACTGCATGACCAACTGGAATTGATGGCAATACGTTGCCAACATGCAACAAAACACTTTTAGACTCAACTTCGATGAATCAATGAACAGTCTCCACTCATCACGATTGTGAATAATGTTGAGAGCTGCCATCAGACCATCGATGTCGTTGCAAGCTACAAGGTCACCTTCCATGATGAAGAATGGGACAAAATCTTTTTGACAGTCACGAAACTTACACACTCTAACATTTTCAGCTAGGAGATTCCACTGCTGCAATCTGGAGCTCAACAGCTCTGCCTTACTCTTTGGCAGTTCTAAATCTCTGATAAGGTCGTTTAATTCATTCTGAGTTATCATGTGCGGTTTAGAAGATGTCGAGTTATAAACAAATTCAGGGTCTTGTGAAGTTGAAGGCTCACAAGTTTCGCAGGTTCCTTCATTATCCTCGTCCTCTGACTCCAGGGAGAATGAGTGTGGGGGCTCAGGAACGGGTAGTCCTTCGCCGTGAGGTACCGGGCGTATAGCAGAGGGTATATTCGGATATTGTAAAATCCACTTTTTCTTCTTGCAAATACCTTTCTTGACTGGAGGCACCATGCAGAAGTAATATTGCTGACATGATCTGTTGATTCCCTCCAGACCATTGGCACTGCAAAAGGCATAGATTTCCTTTTCCGATTCAATCACTGGCGAAGGTTTGTTGCACAAGTATTGCAGCATATGTGTGGGGCCCAGCTCTTGTCCTGATCTCCAATCTTATAGCTAAAATATAGGTGATAGGCTTTCCTAATAACGGCGGTTATAGTACGCTTTTGTGATGCAAAAGTCAATTCTCCACAAACATAACAGAAGTTATCTACACTGTTCACGCAATTACGAGGCATCTTTGTTCAAATTAGGCTGAAAAAAATTCAGTTTCAAAAGCAAACACTAAAAAGAGTTTGACAAGGGTGCACTGTATGACTTCCGCGAATGAACTGATGCTGTGGCGTAATATGTAGACGCCTGTGACACATCGACGCCTTGACTCTACTGCGCATGCGTGAGCGTCGTTATATTTTTTTTATTTTAATAAATTAATGTAATTACATTGCATTTTAATAATTTTAAATTAGGTAAGGTTAAGTTAGATTAGTATTCTATTTATATTAATATAAAAAACCTTATGGGAAGCTATATATTAAAATGATCCAATCTATTTTTTAATAAATAATTTGCAAATACATAATGTAATAGATAAATTTAAAATTACATTTTATTGTATATATATGTATATATTTACATTAATTTATTAAAATAAAAAATATAACTACGCGCATGCGCAGTAGAGTCACTGCGTCGATGTGTCACAGGCGTCTACATATTACGCGACAGATGCAGTCCAGTTAGTAGGGTGCAGGGTTGCCTGATATCTTTATAAATAGAGCCAATTGGCAATTTTAGGCATCATTTTCGTAGTGAGTGACCCAAAATTAGTAAAGATGACTACTTTTATTTCCGAAGCATTTTGGCTGTAGACCAGTGCAACCTGCCTAGGCAAACTCTTTCTTCTTTGTCTCTCGTCTTGCACTTTTCCTTCCTGATTGAAGTTCGCTTTCATTCAGCGTGTCCCACAGAAGGGTGACCACTCTCAACACCCCAACTCTCATCCAAGTGCTTAGATTTCTTGCTTTTCTAATGTTTTGAGTGTATCCTTAATAGAAACATTCTTAAACACCTTTCTTTCCACAATATGCTTTCAGATCGTCAATATAGATTCCACAAGGGACACTCAACTGGCAATCTTCTTGCATATCTCTCTAACTCTTGTTTATCCTTTCGGGATTTCGGTGAAACTTTTGCTATTACGTTAGACATATCGAAAGCTTTCGATACAGTTTGGCACATATCTTTATTTTCGAAACTGCCCTCCTTCTGTTTCTGTCCGTCTTTCTCTGCCTTCATATCTAATTTCTGTTCTGGCCGATCTATAGCTGCGGTTCTAGATGACCACTGTTCTTCTTCTGAAGCTCTTAACAGTTTATTCCTCAGGGTTCTCTCCTCTCACTTACTCTTTTCCTATTATTTATTAATGATCTTTTAATACATACATCCTGTCATATTCATTCCTGTGCCGATGATTCCACTCTTCACTTCACCCGCTTCCAAAAGCGTCCCTCTCAGCAGTCACTCCATAATTCGCATGGGAAGGCTATGGAGCACCTGACCTCTGAGCTCTCTATCTCTGACTGGGACATATATCTTGTGGCTTTCAATTTCTCAAACTCTCAGTTCCTGCATCTTACTAGTTACAATTTTCCACGCGACTATCCCCTAACCTTGAACAACACACAACTCAATCCTTCCTCTTCTCTTAACATTCTTGGCGTTTCCTTTTCTCGTGAGCTTTCCTGGAAAGGTCACATATATTCACTTTCCAAAACAGCTTCTAAGAGGTTAGGTGTGCTGTGTCGCCTCCGTAGTTTTTTCATCGCTGCACAGTTGCTCTCGTTTTACAGGGGTCTTCATCCCCAAGAAGCGTACTTGACCAGGTGGAGTCAAGGCTACTGAACAAGGTATCAGGATACCAATAATAGTACGATTCCAGAGCGGGCAAGATTTAATTCTGCGTGCCGTAAACTAATAGCCCGTCCCGTCAATGCTTGAAGAGTCCACTCGCACTATGAAACCTATGGATTCGTTATAGGTCTTAATATACAGCCTAAATTAAATGATCATATAAATGTACATGTAAAAATTAAGCAATACATAGAGTGCATAATTCTTGATTGAAAAACTTAAATAATTTGATGAAAACACCAATTAACCATACCTTCGGGCAGAGACGTTTCTTAAGTGTTATTCTTCAAGCGAACAGGAATGCCTTGAATCTCATTCAACCTGTTAAAACTCTTTCATTACATTCACTCACGAAGGAATTCAATCTAAAATATGTTAACATTACCAAATATATATATTACTTTCAAACATTACAATAAATATAAAAATATCTAAAACAATTTACCTTTTATTCGGCCACAATATTCACTAGTTTAGAATTCGAATAACTTCAACATTTTCAAATACGGAGCAAGAGGGACAAACTTTCATCGCAGGTCACAACCAATAGAATACCCACACATTCGTCTTTCAAACCTCGCGCTCTCACGCACACAAAACAAAAGACAATCGCATATCCAAGACATACTCGCATGCATTCAAGCTTGTTCTGCTACAACACGATCACCTGCCCTTGTAAGGTCTCTGAAGAAGAAGAAGAGACCCACCAATATACAACCCTACCCACGCCCTCCTAAAATACACAAATGGATGACATATTAAGAAAACATTATTACGAAATTTCTAACCCAGCTTCTTAAGGTGGGACTAATAGACTCTACAGAGGCGTCTATACTGAAGGGGTACAGAAAAAAGATGTTGAGAGGTTTTGCGAAAACAGGACACCTATACACTTCATAAACCGTGAGAAGAATGTTTAAAACTACTAAGACGAAGGCAGCATCGGTGAACTTTATTTGGCAAGCTAATTTGACTGATATGCAAAGGTACTCATCGTAAAATGACGGTTATTCTATTTATAATTAGAATCCTGGCCTATTTCTGTACAGATTTAGGGAAAAAAATTATAGTTCTTGCTTTTAAAAATATGCTGGACGAATTCAGTACTAGTTATTACACAACCAACTCTATACATAAAGCTGCTTTAGCCGAAACGGTACAACGCACCATTAAGGAGTGCATGCATCGTTATTTTACGTACAAAAATACTTACAGATACATAGACATTTTGAATCATCTAGTATCGGTCTACAATCATTCTTACCACCACATGATTGGAACATCTCCTAAGGAAGTTTTAAAAAGAGACCCGTATACAGAACCGGAGAGAAAAAAGATAGAGACAGCACATCCTCTACGATAGAGCGCTTCAAAATCAGTGATTATCTAAGGTTATCATGTACAGGAGGCAAGTTGAAGAAAGATGGAAGCAAGAATTTTTTTAAGTTAGCTTTGTTAAGCCTAAAGTAAAAGTGGTGATGTACTATGTGGAAGATTTGAATGGTGAAGAAATTGAGGGAGGTCTTTACGGCGAGGAGGTGCAGAAGGTAGCATTTAATTTCGGAAAAAGAAATTTAAAATTGAAAAAGTTTTAGGAAGCAAAGGTTCCAGAAAAAGAAAAATGCCTCTGGTAAAATGGTTAGACTACCCAGAAAGCTTCAACTCCTATATAAAAACTGGCGTAATAATGAAACTCGAATAGTATACAGCATATCACCCGACCATTTGTACGTTACACTCTCATCCTCTGCATCGGTGGGGACATATTCTAACAATACACTGGGCAACTTTATAACAGGTTTGCAAAGGCCGATCGATTTGGAGAGTGAGTCATACGAGTTAGTGTTGTGTGAATTTCAAATGACTTGCAAACTTTTAAGTATTGAGGAGAAAAAAAAATTGCTTTTAGGGTGCTTAGAAAATGTGATGAATATGAAAATGCAGGTGTGACATGGGATGGTATGCGTTTAGCACTGAGTAGTGGTGTAGAGTAGTATAGTACAAAAATAACATTGGGACCGGGGTATTATAACTGTACTGTTCGAAATCATAAACAATGATGAGACGGTGCGTGCTCCATTGTTAAGATCAGAGACTAACAGAAATATTAAAGGATTAAAAGATACTGGAAATTCTACCTGAAGGCAGATATGGTTTATCCTTCTAAAGAGACATTTTTCACAAGTTACCGTATGATATGTTTAGTTTATTGTTCTAGCTAAAATTGGAGAGTTTGTTAGATAGAGCTCCTCTTCCTCCTCCTCCTCCTATGTGTTACATTTACAGTAACATTGTGGAGGATCAATTTGTGGGGGACATTCAGGTGCAGTTGTTACATATTGTGCACATACCCAATCATAGTGGTAAAAGCTTGAGCTTAGCATATGTTACACCCCATTTTGTCAAAGTCGCTTCTAACCTAGTAAGCAGTATCACAATACATAGAAGAACAGTAAAAGGTGAAAACTATCCATTTGATTACACTGCCCAACACCAATTTTGCTGATTTATTTCTAACACCTGTTTTTAGGTAACTTTGGTGTGCTGATTTCAAAAATCACCTTAGTTTTTGCCTATCACGTCAGGTTTTCGAGCAATCAAATACGGATATTTTGGAGATATCGCATTTTGGCAGGGTTATGCCCAATTTTTTTTCTTTTCAAAAAATAAGTTTTTACATACTCAGAATCAGCATGGAAAAGTAAACAATTGTGCAGGGAGTGAACTTTAATATATAGGGTGAACCAAATGTAGGTGGACAGTAAATGATAACGTTTATTTTGAGAATACATATTTAATTTTTTTGTATACTATAATACAAAATAAAATTTAAATAAATTTAGTTATAATATTTAATATAATATAACACAAACACCATAGTTATAATGAACACCATAGTTATAATATAATATAACACAAACCGTATTCAACCTACTGTCCACCTACTTTTGGTTCACCGTGTACAATGGTAATATTGACACATAAAGTGATTAAAAGTGTTTAAATAAGCAAAAATGAATCCATATTAAAGCAAGCACGGGACCAGTTTTCTTAACATTGTCTTTTTCTTGTTTTCTTACTTTTCAGTGTGATAAATTTTCTCTTATAGGACTTCCTAGAATGAGAGATGTCAAGACAAATTTTAACAGCAAAACAGCTGTTTCTCAAAAATCATCAATTTTGATAAGCGCCCTTCATGGATCACCCAAAATAGGCATATTGCGTTGAACGAAAACCTGATGTGATGGACAAAATCTAAGGTGATTTTTTAAATCAGCACATCAATATTATCCAGAAACAGGTCTTAGAATTAAATCAGCAGCAAAAAATTTGTTTTTTGTTGGGCAGTGTTATGGAAGTTTAACAGTGAAGTTTCACTTTCAGCGTGTTGCAGAATGACCCAGAAGCCATTTACAGTTTACTGAGGTGTGAGATACCAACGTGGAAGCGGGCTCGGTTCGATTTTTTTCATCTATACTACGGACGGCTGTCCCCTACTAAAAAAAGAGTGCCAAATATCTTGGACGGAAGACCCTACAATCTGGTCTTAATACGGTTAAAGATATAGTGGCGGGTGCTAAACCTATAGAACCTTTCTTTAAAGATTTGCATTGTACACGAGATGAGATTATTAAAGATGCTAAAATGAAAATGCGTGATAGAGGATTAAAAAAGAAAAAAGTTACAGGGAAGAGAAAGAAAAAAAGCGTGGTAGAGAAGAAAAGGAAAAATAACCAGATTTTATCTCGACGCGTTAAACATAAAAAGCACTAAAAAAAAGGAGAGAGAGACATGTTCGAAACGTATGAAGCCTGTCGTGGACTACCTTTTTTTAAATGATATAAACTAAACTTGTTACAGTTGTCTCTCATAGTTAATTGTGTACTTGAATTGAGGGGTAGGGCTAGTAAACACGTCGAAATATTTCAATATGACATATTTCATACATCCACACAGTTTAGAGTGCTGCAAATCAGAATTCTCTCTCTTTGATTTCCCACCTACACAAACCAAACATCTATTGGGTGATTCCATGGGGTGTCGTACGGGACATTCAGAAGCATTATTTGCCTATATATTCAATACTACTGTAATTATAGAGCTGAATGTTATATGTTGTTCAGAGATGATGCACTACCTAGGCAAGCTAAGGGCATAGAACATGAAAAGATCAGTTGTAATTGTACATTGATACTGGAAAAAAGTGTGGTCATACGGTACACAAAAAAGGACACACGTTTTGACATTAATGCCCTTAGCCAAAAACGTCTGTGAGTTGGCTGGAGTCATAATTTTTTATTTTTTTTTATTTGCAACCCAAGATATGTCTTTTATTACAAAATGTTTATTTATAAATTTTTCTGCTATACTTTTGAACCAGGCAGTGAATATGTGTTGTGTCGTACGGGGAAAGTAAAGTGTCGTACGTGACATATTTGTCCACAACCCTTTAACTAAAATAATTTTCCTTCTAACATAAAGGTTCTTATGGGAAAGCATTGTAATTGATGATAACTGGTTAACAGAATTATACAAAGATGATTTTTTTATACCCAAACGCCTCTCTCACCGCAGTAAGGTCGCGTCAGGAAAAGGCAGGAAGCGCCTCAATCGCTCACATTCACTTTATCAGCTGACATGACAATAATGCACATGTCTCAGGGCAACAATCCCACAGCCCAACTACGCGGACTACTTCACTGTTTATCCACACCGCATTTAATCACCATGAGGCGGCAAACTGCCAGCCCATCGCTCCCTATATATCACATCGCTCCACTTTTTTCTATCCAGAGCGTGTCTTTCACCCTCCCCGACACCCAGGTCCTGCTGACCCAAAGCTTCCTTCACCCCATCCCTCCATCTCCTCCTCAGTCTACCCCTCCTCCTTTTCCCGTTCGCCTCCGACACGTAAATCCTCTTTATCATCCAATCCTCACTCATCATCTCCATATGTCCAAACCATTTTGAAACCCCCTTATCTATTCTATCCACAAGACTCCTTCGACTCTCACACCTCTCACGGATAAAAGTGTTTCTCACATAATCAATCCTTCTCACTCCACAGATCGTCCTCAAGCATTTCATTTTTAGTACATCTGCCCTTTTCCTTTCCTTCGCATTCGCTACCCAAGCTTCACATCCATACAACATTGCTGGCACTACTATACCTTCATACATACCCATCTTCGCACCCATAGACACCGATCTCTTCTTCCTAACACTTCTTAGGGTATCCAGTACCTTTGCCCCTTCTTTCACCCTGTGACTCACCTCCGCCTCCATAGTCCCATTCCTCACTACATCCACCCTAAGTACCTGAAACACACCACTTCAATTTCTTCACCATTCAAACTTACACTCAGTAGCTCACGAACCTCCCTTTTAGAGCATCACGTAACCTTACTGTTATTCACATTTACTCTTAGCTTCCTTCTTTCACCACACTCCCGAACTGTTATCAGTTTCTGTAGCTTTTCTCTCGAGTCTGCCACCAGAGTCGCCACTCTCATACCTCATCTTTCATTTGCCTTCTCTTTCAACTCTTGCACTTTTTTATTGACTTCTTGCCTCTTCTTCTTATACTTGCACACTTCAGCACCCTTTCATTAAATATCTGCCACTCTTCCACGTCCCCTTGTTTCACTCTCTCCCACCCTGCACCATTCCTCATTCAGTCGTTCCTGATACATCCATTCACAATCCCTTTTCCTTAGTTCACTCACTTTACCTCTCTCACAGGCACACTACCACTTACTCCATGCTCACCATAAACCTTCATTTTCGCCTCCACCAAGAATTGGTCAGACATTCCACCTGCCACTCCTCTCAACATAGTCACATCTAACAACCTCCCCTTAGCAGATCTCGCCATCAACACATAATCCATTAGTGGCTAGTGCCCTCTTACCCGTAAGGAAAAAATTATAAAAATAATTATAAAACAATGTTTAAAAAGGCTAATTAATTTCGGCTAGTCACAACCAAGCCCTTTCCAAAGCCATAAACTATGATAATTAAAATATTTAAAAAAGTTATAAAACTTCCGTCCTGCGGAAGAGCTAAGGTTAAAATGACTGTGTGAAGGCATATATACGGACAGAGAGATGGTCTGTGTGTATGCCTTCACAAAGTCATTTTAATCTTAGCTCTTCCGCAGGACGGAAGTTTTATAACTTTTTTAGATATTTTAATTAGTTTATGCTTTGAAAACGGCTTGGTTGTGACCAGCCGAAATTAATTAGCCTTTTTAAACACTGTTTTATATTTAATTTTATATCTTTTTCCTTGCGGGTTGGTGTAATTTTATATATATATATATATACACACACACCGTATTTGGCAGCATATGAGACCCACTTTTTTTCCGAAAAATGGCTAAAAAAAATCACCCCCGTCCTATATGTGAAGATGCGGTCTCCCGTAGGCTATTGAATCCCCCAGTAGCTGTCTCCAGTAAGCTAAATTCTGCCTAGCCCAACTTCAGAATTAAAAATATGCTATTGTTTACTTAAACACATTATTATTATTATTATTATTATTATTATTATTATTACACCATTATTATTACATTATTATTTCTTTTAATTAAATAAAAAAGGAATTATTGTAAATATAGCTGGATTTATAACTACTGATGATGATGTAAGATATTTTCATTGTAAATGACTTCTTCTGCTATGCTGATCGCCTGCTCATGTTCCATATTAGTAGGAGTAAACATTAAATGCTTAAATACACCCAAAAGTTTTTTCCTAAATATTCCCTTCTGAAATGTGGGTGCGTCTTATATGTCCGTGCGTCTTATAAGCCGTCAAATACGGTGTATATATATATTATATATATGTATGTGTGTGTGTCTGTGTGTGTGTGTGTGTGTATATATATATATATATGCACAAATGAGAGTTAGATCTCATTAGACCAGTTATTATATAATAATAATATTTTTCTTTCTAGAGTTCAAAATGGAGAGTTAAAAGATTTATGTACCCCCAACATCGATGAGGTGGGGACCAACGATGACTCGATCAAAATTTTACGCGATGGCTTCGAAATTCGACGCCGCCACCACACTCAAGAAATAATAGATCTATCCGAGGATGAAAATCTGCGGGCATTGAACACCGAACAGCGAGTTATATACTTTTTTAAAACCATATTATTTGAATGGGATAAGGAGGCTATAGTAGTTTTTATTTGTTTATTAAATTCAAATAAATACATTTCATACATTTTACAGAGTGGGTTCAATATATATATATAAATAATTTTAAACATCATAGAAATTTTTCTGTTTATTAAAAATAAATGATACATTTTTAAGGTAATTACAAATTGGTTTTAATATACAGGGTGTCCGGAAAAGATGATACGCATTTCATGAGGCTATACTACACTACTCATGCAAAATAGTGGAATGAACTAAATACTAAAATGGCGAGTAACAATTACAGTTTTATTAGTAAATTTCTACATGGGCTCCTTTTGTGGCACCACATATGTCTAGCCGATAATCAATTTCAGTCCAAATACGACTCAGCATCTCTTGAGTTACGGTTTCTATAGCTGCAGTAATCCGTTTTTTCAGGTTGTCCACACTGTCCACCATTCTGTTGTATCCATATACAACATTTTTTGTGTAACCCCAAAAGAAAAAGTCGAGGGGTGTCAAATCTGGTGATGTATGAGACCATGGGACCGGACCTCCCCTCCCAATCCAGCGGGCAAACTTCACATTCAGTGCAGCGCGAACACGTGAAGGTAATTCCTCTGCGTGACGCTAGGCTCATCAAAAAAGAAAGGTCTTATGACTTTATTATGCAGTAGGCCACACCAAACATTAATTTTTGGAGAATCACGGACGTGTTCGATGACTTCCTGTGGATTTTCAGATCCCCAAACTCTGCAATTATGCCTATTAACAACACTATTTGTGTGGAATGTGGCTTCGTCTGAAAAACAAATTTTGCTTAGAAAACCTTCATTTTCTTCAATCTGATCCAGAACATGAGTAGCGAGTAGCAAACTCAAAACGTATGTTTTTATCACTTGGATGAACCTTTTGAAGAAGTTATAGTTTGAAAATATAAAGTTTTAAACGTTTCTGTAACACATCATGTACAGTTGATTTGGGTAGATTCAAATGTTGACTGCAGAGTCTTACAGACTTCTTTGGACTGTGTAAAAACGATTGCCTAATTCGTTTAATATTGTCTTATGAAGGTCGCCACAGACCTGTTGTTTTGTCAGGTAAAACACTTCCTACATCTTTAAATTTCTTGTGCCATTCTTTTATAGCATTCCAATAGGTGGATCTCTACTATATGGTCGCTGGAATGCTCTCCGTACTCTGATAACTGATTTGAATTCAGCAAACCATAGCACACACTGTGTTTTCACTTGTGGGTTTTTCATTTCTTTGACACAAAGACTCACATCAACAACTCTGAACGCACTGACGCGTCTTGGGCAATAACCAGCAGTTATGATGTTGCGCTTCAGAGGGTGCGCAGAAACACACCGCGCATATACTAACAAAAACTATAATGTCACTCTCCATTTTAGTATTTAGTTCATTCCAGTATTTTGCATGGTATAAATATATATATATATATATATATATATATATATATATGTGTGTGGTGTGTGGTGTGTGTGTGTGTGTGTGTGTGGTGTGTGTGTAAAAATGAACAATGAATAAGCCCTTCATTCATATAATTCTGATGATACTTCGTAATATTTATATAAGCCTTAGATTCTTATTCATATATTCATTTTGACATATCAAGTCCAAAATCGTATGACACGAGTTTGAATAAAATTTTGATTTGCTTTCTATTTTATAATTGGCGAATTATTTCCTTGTGAACTACTTAATCATTTTGTATAAAACCCAAAATCGTACAATGCTGACACAAGTTTGGATACATTTTTGATTTGCTTTCTATTTTATAATTGGCTAACTATTTCTTTTTAAACAACTTAATCATTTTCATAGACTTAGCTTAATAATGTAATCTTGTTCATTTTCTGTATACATTCTCTCTTCGTTGTAAAAGATGAAGTCATGTCCTGCTTAACGTTTAATTTTTAATCTTAAGCCTTTAATTTTCGCCATGTGCCCGTTTGTTTGTAATTCATGATGGAAAGGCATATTTCAAGTCCATTTTTAGTTAACTCGGCAGATCATGATAACATCAGATCTGTCAATATACGGTTTAAATAAACTATGGCTTCCTCTTACGTAGCAGTTTACACATTGCTTCAGCAAAAATATTTGCTTAGTCTTTAAATGTTTTGTAAAGTAAATCAGCCTATTGAAAATAATAAAAAAATAAAAAAATAAAAGAAAACCCAGCATTAAATAATAATGACGTCAGTAGGAAGTTTAGTATAAAAGCCCATAAAATTTCTCCAATGTTTATTCTGACTAGACTTAGAGGCTGAGCGTTACCTGTAACATTTTAGCAGTAAAATATAATAAGAAATATCTTTCTCTTCTCCTTCGAGCCTTGCTCTCTTCAAAAAATTTAGTCTTAAATAGAGAGAAATAATTTCCCGATACGTTATAAGAAGAATCGGGGAACCTTCAGAGAACTTAGTCGTAACTAGAGAAAAATAATTTCCCGATACGTTATAAGAAGAAATCGGAGAGTAGTATAGAGGAAAACTATTGCGATTCCCAATACGGTATCAGCTACTCCAGAGTAACAAATTTGTTGCTGCCACCTAACCAGAACCCCCGTCAATTTCGTACCGACTAAGCCCATAGACGGAGGGGTTTACATATATATATATATATATATATATATATATATATATATATATATATATATTTATATATACATATTAATATATATATATATATATATTTTTTAAATATATATATATATATATATATATATATATATATATATATATATATATATATATATATACACAGAACGTGCATGGAACAAGGAACTCTTCTGGGATAATTAAATCCACTATACAGTAGTCCGAATAACTAAAAGTAAATGACAAATACCATAGTTTTTCTTTTTCATGATGCTAGCCCAACGTGGGTAACGGGTCACTCGCAAAGAGGTCCCATAAATATAGCTTCCCTCACCAGCTATCTGCAAAGCAGACAGGATCCAGCTTTGGGACATGGATCTAGGGTTTAAAGCAGCCTAGCCCTGCTAAATTTAGAACCTCAATATAAGCAAAAGTCTCGCTGCCTTGACGTCAGATTGAATACATCAAAGAAAAAGGGGTAACTATTATATTTTTAGCCAAAAACCAAAACTTAAACCTCAACTGGCAGAATTGAGCGTCCACTTTTCAAGGCACATAACATGTCCGTTTCAAGATGGGAATGAACTCGGAATGGTCCCCTGAGTTTTTTATGATTCGGACTATAGTGGATTTAATTATCCCAGAAGAGTTCCTTGTTCCATGCACGGTCTGTGTGTATCATAAAAAACTCAGGAGACCATTCTGAGTTCATTCCCATCTTGAAACGGACGTGTTATGTGCCTTGAAAAGTGGACGCTCAATTCTGCCAGTTGAGGTTTAAGTTTTGGTTTTTGGCTAAAAATATAATAGTTACCACTTTTTCTTTGCTGTATTCAATCTGACGTCAAGGCAGCGAGTCTTTTGCTTATATTGAGGTTCTAAATGTAGCAGGGCTAGGCTGCTTTAAACCCGAGATCCATGTCCCAAAGCTGGATCCTGTCTGCTGTGCAGATAGTCGTTGAGGGAAGCTATATTTATGGGACCTCTTTGCGAGTGAACCGTTGCCCACGTATTATAATAATGTAATTGTAAAGGAATTTCAGCGTAAAAATATCCTTAGCCTACCTTACCATGTTAATTTTCAATACCTTCCAACTGTACTTAAAGCAATTGGCATTAATGTAATCTTTAAGTATAATGATACTGTTAAATCACGCCTAATAAGGAATAGCCCTGATAATGTAGTTGGTTGTGTGTATTCGATCGGATGTACACATTGTAACTCAGTATATATAGGCCCAACCGGTAAAACGTTAGATATTAAGGTAAAACAGCATAAATATGCTTGTAGAACAGCTAATAATTCCAATGCTTTATTTAACCATATGTATAGATGTAACCATAGCATCAAGTGGGATAGTTCTAAAGCGCTTGTTAAAAACAGATATAATAGAAAGAAATATTCTAGAATGTGCATTTATTCATTTTAAAAACAATTTCAATAACAGTGCGGGGACGTATAAAATTGACGATATCATGTTAAAATTTCTTTTGCCTCTCATTAACCCTTGTTAAGTATGTGCTAATTGTTTTGTTTTTCCTGTACGTTGTATATATTTATGGGCATCTAGCCTTTTATCTTCATTCCCTGACGAGGTGTAGCTTTGAATACACGAAAGGCCTTGGAATCGTTTTTCTTTTTCCTTGTGGGTTTGCAGCATTCATTCATTTCACGTGTTTTATTGTGAAATTCATCCCATATATATATGTGTGTGTGTGTGTACACACATATATATATATAAGTGTACATGCGTTCAACTTCAGTTCTATATAAGCCCAAAATGCTATATTTTCTGAATTTAGTCAGACATTTTTGCAAAATTAGTGTTTTGTCAATGTTTTAACCCTTTAACAGCCGTGGTAGTTGTCTTAGGTCAATTCTATAATTTCCGATCAATTTGGAAACAGTCTGCATTTCCCATAATATGCTTCAGATAGGTTTGCCTTCATGCACAAATATTGTAAATTGAAATTTTCTTGGCGATTATTTCATTATTTTGCGAAAAAGTGGTTACCGTTTATGTCCCGTACGACACCAGAAAAATAATTTTTTTAACCTACAGCTACTGGATGTTGCATAAGCATGATATTCAGGATTTTCTAACTTCATGCCCTAAGCAACAAGGCCTTATATTCTCACTTTGCTAATTCTGCTTGAAATGTGTAAATCTTCAATTATTCATGTGTCCTGTACGACACTTTGTCCCATACAACACCGTCATGTCCCGTACGACACTGACTTTTCTGCATCAATTCCCAACTTTTATCCTGAAATACCCAATGGTATGGATAAATGCACCAGTCACCAAAAAGTAAATTCTCATATAGTTTATCTATGCCTTTGTCTTCAGTCTGAGGTTGGGAGAGGGTAAAGGCAAGGGAGGGGGTTGCGTTTGTGATACGTGATGGGGTATAGGAGTGTGTGAAAGTGTGTAAGGAAGTGAATTCAAGGTTGATGTGGGTTAGAATAAAAGTGGGTCAAGAGTGATTGTTAGTGCGTATGGACATGGGAGTGAAAAGAGTGAAGAGATACGGAATGCATTCTGCAATGAACTGGGTGAGTGTTTGGGTAGATTTGATGTGAGGGACCGAGTTGTCGTGCTGAGGGACTTGAATGCGGGAATGGGGGCTGTGCCAATTGAGGGTATAATTGGAGCGCATGAGGTGCCTGGTGTTAATGAAAGGTGGGGAAAGGTTACTTGAGTTGTGTGCTAAAAGAGAATTGATGATTGGGAATACATGGTTTCGTAAAAGAAATGTACTTAAGTATACGTAGGTGAGTGGTGTCCGAGGTGAGAGGGCACTAGCTACTAATGGATTATGTGTTGATAACGAGATCTGCTAAGGGGAGGTTGTTAGATGTGACTGTGTTGAGAGGAGTGGCAGGTGGAATGTCTGACCACTTCTTGGTGGAGGCGAAAATGAAGGTTTTGGTGAGCACGGAGTAAGAAGTGGTAGTGTGCCTCTGAGAGAGGTAAAGTGATTGAACTAAGGAAAAGGGATTGTGAATGGATGTATCAGGAAAGACTTAATGAGGAATGGTGCAGGGTGGGAGAGAGTGAAACAAGGGTGTGTGGAAGAGTGGCAGATATTTAATGAAAGGGTGCTGAAGTGTGCAGGTATAAGAGAAGAGGCAAGACGTCAATAAAAAAGTGCGAGCTGAAAGAGAGAGCAAATGAAAGATGGAGTATGAGAGTGGCGGGTCTGGTGGCGGACTCGAGAGAAAAACGACAGAAACTGGTAACAGTTCGAGAGTGTGAGGAAAGAAGGAAGCTAGGAGTAAATGTGAATAACAGTAAAGTTATGTGGTGCTCTAAAAGGGAGGTTCGTGAGTGACTGAATGTAAGTTTGAATGATGAAGAAATGGAAGTGGTGTGTTTCAGGTACTTAGGCGTGGATGTAGTAAGGAATGGGACTATGGAGGCGGAGGTGAGTCACAGGGTGAAAGAAGGGGGAAAGGTACTGGATACCCTAAGAAATGTTAGGAAGAAGGGATTAGTGTCTATGGGTGCGAAGATGGGTATGTATGAAGGTATAGTAGTGCCAACTGTGTTGTATGGATGTGAAGCTTGGGTAGCGAATATGAAGGAAAGGAAAAGGGCGGATGTACTAAATATGAAGTGCTTCAGGACAATCTGTGCTGTAAAACTGATTGATTATGTGAAAAACACTTTTATCAGTGAGAGGTGTGGGAGTCGAAGGAGTCTTGTGGACAGAACAGATAATGGGGTGTTAAATGGTTTGGACATATGGAGAGGATGAGTGAGGAGAGGGTGGTAAAGAGGATTTACGTGTCAGAGGCGAAGGGGGAAAGAAGGAGGGGTAGACTGAGGGGGAGATGGAGGGATGGGGTGAAGGAAGCTTTGGGTCAGCAGGGCCTTGGTGTCTGGGAGGGTGAAAGACGCGCCCTGGATAGAAAAACGTAGAGCGATGTGATATATAGGGGCGATGGGCTGGCAATTTGCCGCCTCATGGTGTATAATGCGGTCTGGGTAAACCGTGAAGTAGACCGCGTGGCTGGGCTTTGGGATTGTTGCCCTGAGGCATGTGCATTATTGTCATGTCAGCTGATAAAGTGAATGTGAGCGATTGAGGCACTTCCTGCTTGTTCCTGACGTGACCTTACTGCGGGGGGAGAGGCGTTTGGGTATAAAAAATCATCTTTGTATAATTCTGTTAAACAGTTGTCATCAATTACAATGCTTTCCCATAAGAACCTTTATGTTAGAAGGAAAATTATCTCAGTTAAAGGGTTGTGGACAAATATGTCAAGTACGACACTTTACTTTCCCTGTACGACACAACACTTATTCACTACCTGGTTGAAAAGTATAGCAGAAAAATTTATAAAAAAACATTTGGTAATTAAAGGCATATCTTGGGTTGCAAATAAAAAAAATAAAAATTTATGATTCCAGTCAACTCACAGACTTTTTTGGCTAAGTTCATTAATGTCAAAACATGTGTCCTTTTTTGTGTACCGTACGACACCACACTTTTTCTAGTATCAATGTACAATTACAACTGATCTTTTCATGTTCTATGCCCTTAGCTTGCATAGGTAGTGGATCATCTCTGAACGACATATAACATTCAGCTCTATAATTAATTAGTATTGAATATATAGGCAAATAATGCTTCTGAATGTCCCGTACGACATCACATGTAATCCCTCAATAGATGTTTGTGTAGGTGGGAAATCAAAGAGAGAGAATTCTGATTTGCAGCACTCTAAACTGTGTGGATGTATGAAATGTGTCATATTGAAATATTTCAGCGTGTTTACTAGCCCTACCCCTCAATTCAAGTACAAAATTAACTATGAGAGATAACTGTAACAAGTTTAGTTTGTATCATTTAAAAAAAGTAGTCCACGACAGGCTTCATACATTTAGAACATGTCTCTCGCTTTTTTTTAGTACTTTTTATGTTTAACGCGTCGAGATAAAATCTGGTTTTTTTTCCTTTTCTTCTCAACAACGCGTTTTTTCTTTCTCTTCATTGTAATTGTTTTCTTTTTTAATCCTCTACTACGCATTTTCATTTTAGCATCTTTAATAATCTCATCTCGTGTACCAGCCACTATATCTTCAACCATATTAAGACCAGAGTGTAGGATCTTCCGTCCATGATATTTGGCACTACTTTAATAAGCTCATCTCTTGTACTCGCCACTATATCTTCAACCGTATTAAGACCAGATTGTAGGGTCTTCCGTCCAAGATATTTGACACTACTTTTTAGTAGGGGGACAGCCGCCCGTAGTATAGATGAAAAAAATCGAACCGAGCCCGCTTCCATGTTGGTATCTCACACCTTGGTAAACGTAAATGGCTTCTGGGTCATTCTTTAACACGCTGAAAGTGAAGCATCACTGTTAAACTCCCTTAATCGAATGGATAGTTTTCACCTTTTACTGTTCTTCTATGTATTCCGATACTGCTTACTAGGTTAGAAGCGACTTTGACATAATGGGGTGTAACATATGCTAAGCTCAAGCTTTTTCCACTATGATTGGGTATGTGCACAATATGTAACAACTGCACCTGAATGTCCCCCACAAATTGATCCTCCACAATGTTACTGTAAAAGTAACACATAGGAGGGGGAAGAGGAGCTCTATCTAACAAACTCTCCAATTTTAGCTAGAACAATAAACTAAACATATCATACGGTAACGTGTGAGAAATGTCTCTTTAGAAGGATAAACCATATCTACCGTCAGGTAGAATTCCGAATATGTGTTTTTGTTCTTACTATTTCTGTTAGTCTCTAATCTTAACAATGGAGCACGCACCGTCTCATCATTGTTTATGATTTCGAACAGTACTGTTATAATGCCCTGCTCTCAGGGTTATTTCTGTACTATAGTACTCTACACCACTACTCAGTGCTAAACGCATACCATTCCATGTCACACCTACATTTTCACATTAATCACGTTTTCTAAGCATTGTAAAAGCAATTTTTTTCTCCTCAGTACTTAAAAGTTTGCGAGTCATTTGAAATTCACACAACCCTAACTCGTATGACTCACTCTCCAAATCGATCGGCCAACGCAAATCTGTTATAAAGTTGTCCAGAGTATTGTTAGGATATGCCCCCAACGATGCAGAGGAAGAGAATGTAACGTACAAAGGGTCGGGTGATATGAAGTATACTATTCGAGTTTCATTATTACGCCAGCTTTTATATAGGAGTTGAAGCTTTCCGGGTAGTCTAACCATTTTACCAGAGACATTTTTCTTTTTCTGGAACCTGTGCTTCCTAAAACTTTTTCAATTTTAAATTTCTTTTTCCGAAATTAAATGCTACCTTCTGCACCTCCTCGCCGTAAAGACCTCCCTCAATTTCTCACCATTCAAATCTTCCACATAGTACATCACCACTTTTACTTTAGGCTTAACAAAGCTAACTTAAAAAAATTCTTGCTTCCATCTTTCTTCAACTTGCCTCCTGTACATGATAACCTTAGATAATCACTGATTTGAAGCGCTCTATCGTAGAGGATGTGCTGTCTCTATCTTTTTTCTCTCCGGTTCTGTATACGGGTCTCTTTTTAAAACTTCCTTAGGAGATGTTCCAATCATGTGGTGGTAAGAATGATTGTATCTGTAAGTGTTTTTGCACTTAGAACCGAAGCTATAGATCGAGTTTCATTATTGCGCCAGCTTTTATATAGTCTTTTATGGTAGTCTAACCATTTTACCAAATACATTTTTCTTTTTCCGGAACCTTTGTTTACTAAAATTTTTTAAATTTTAAATTTCTTTTTACGAAATTAAATGCTACCTTCTGCAACTCCTCGCCGTAAACAACTCGCACAGTTTCTTCACCATTCAAATCTTCCACATAGTACATCACCATATTTAATTTAGGCTTAACGAAGCTAACTTTAAAAATTTCGAGGATCTTGGTAAGGCAAAAAATTTATGGAAAAAGTCGATTTTTTCCATGTTTTAAGATCCAATTTTTATACAAGCTTTAGTGTACCCCTAAGATATTTTAAAATTTAATGGAAGTCATGAAATGATATATACGTACATTAAATAGTATGCAAATTTTAGCCTCAAAATCCCACCATTTAGCCTATTTTTACACTTACAACTGAAAATAGTACCATAAATTGGGACTTATTTGGTTGTATTTCATTCAAAATATTTACTGGAATTACTAATTTTAGGCAATAAAATGCGTTAGTTTATGGCTTTGTACAATATATTGTGAAAATTAGGCAAAAATCGTCAAAACATTTGACGAAAATTCAATTCTAATGAAATGAAAATTTTGTTCCAAAAAGTGTCTTTCTCCTCGTTTTAAGCACAATTTCTGCACATTTGGTAAGAATAAGATGAACTTATCTTTTTCAATATTTTTGAATCCACTTAATAACTATTGATAACAAACTGCCTTATTTTACTCTTTTTAACAATATAATGCAAAAATAATTCTAAAATTGTCGAAAATGTTTACTAAAAGTACGATCTTAGTGAGGCAAAAAATGGTGGAAAAAGTCGATCTTTTCCATGTTTTAAGATCCAATTTTTATACTAGCTTTAATATACCCGTAGAATACTGCAAAAGTGAATGGAATTCATGAAATAGTACAAACGAACATTAAATAGTATACAAATTTTAGACTCAAAACCCACAATTTAACCAATTTTTACACTTAGAACTGAAAACAGGACCATAAATTAGGACTTATTTGGTTGTATTTCATTCAAAATATGTTAGATCCAATTTTTATACTAGCTTTAATATACCCGTAGAATACTGCAAAGGTGAATGGAATTCATGAAATGGTATAAACGAACATTAAATACTATGCAAATTTTAGACTCAAAACCCACAATTTAACCTATTTTTACACTTACAACTGAAAATAGGACCATAAATTAGGACTTATTTGGTTGTATTTCATTGAAAATATTTTACTGGAATTACTAATTTTAGGCCATAAAATGCCTTAGTTTATGGTTTTGTATAATATATTGTGAAAACTAGGCAAAAATCGCACATTTTGTGCACTTTTCGTAGGAATAAGATGAACTTATCTTTTCAATATTTTTTAATCCACTTACTAACTATTGATGAAAAACTGCTATAGTGGACCTTGCTTTAGCCGTTTAAGGTGATAATGATTTAATTGTGTGCTAGTGATTAATTGATGCAATGACTGATTGCTTATTAATGAAAGGCTGGGTTAATAATTTATGATGTAAAGTATCATCAATTGAAAGTGGCTAAATGGAGTAGGCCCACCATACTATTGGAATCGTCCTGAATGGCAGCGAGGGTCACCAGCTTGGATTACGCCCAGGCAAATTAATAATAAGGTTATAAAAGACACCTTATAGTTTTGTATTTTATTATGAAAATAAAGCCGTCATTTATTCACTGTGGTATAACAAAGAATTGACAGTAATTAATTGATAGTTTTACGTTATGCTTATGACAGACTTAGCTAATAAGACGAAATGTTAATAGCTTAATTGACACGTAATAAGTAATATACTCATTGATGGTATGTAAATGGCATGCAACATGGAACATTGAATGAGCCTAGTAAATGATATAAAGAATGCACGTGCGTTTGGTACATTGAATGGAAAACATGACACTCTGATTAAGTAGGCTAGATGATTGAATGGGCCTAGTAGTGACACAGAATAAATGATGCGGCCCCATAATAATGGAAGTTAATGACGTGCATTATTGGATAGGCCTAATGATAGTTGAGGGAATATACACTGTAAATGAATTAGGCCTGCATTAAGAGAAATTAAGTTACCACATAAACATATAAATGAACACAATAACACACAATGATACGCGAAGTTACGGTTTTCGGAATGACACTTGACTTGGGAATATAGGCCTATTGCGCCTTTTAACGAGAGTCAATTGGAACGTTTAATTACTCACTTTGGGAGTATAGCCTACCTTTCGGCGGTAGGCTAATGTAGGCTTCATGTGATTTACTTAGAGAAGATGCACTTCTCTTTACGGGACGATGAAACCGCTGTTGTGTTGAAGGAGTGTTGAAGAGGGACCTATTACCGTAGACTCGAGTTGTTGTTGTCCGTTAAGCCTCTCGAGATGATGGAGATGCTTGATGTAGGCTTCGTAAAACGTAGGCCTGAGGTTACGTTACTTCTCGAGGTGCAGGATGGCCTATAAATGATCTTGCAGGTGTAGGCCTGAGGTGCTGGATATATCTCGAGGAAGGTAGAGAAACTTGAAGGCTGACCTTGTAAACCGTAGACCCGAAGTGATTCTGGTTGGGCTTCGAAGGATTGCTTCTGCAGGCGGTCTGTAGAAGGTCTTACTTGATGATAAATCGTAGGCGTTGAAGGAAGCAACAGGCCGCTCCTCCGACGGGAAACCGGAGGGCGGTTGTCGGACGTGTTGCTCGTAAAGGTGGAAATCGAGTGTGTGAGTGCGAGTGAGTGAGAATGAGTGTGAGTGGGTGCTAGCTTTTATACGTAGTTCCTGTGACGTAGGACTTCGCGCCAAATCTTAAGACGCCTTGTCCGCGCGTCCTTTTTGTTGAAGAGCTTGCGTTCGCGCCTTTTGGGAATAAACAGACGTTTCCATTGTTTGATTCTTTGCCCACGTGTGTTTTTCGAATAATGTTTGATGAAGGCGTGGAAAGAAGAATTTGTCAGTCTGTTTTGGTCTATTTCTTGTGGATCCGCTACACTGCTTTATTTTACTGTTTTCAACAATATAATGCAAAAATAATTCTAAAGTCGTCGAAAATTTTTACTAAAATTACAATCTGCGTAACGCAAAAAATTGATGGAAAAAGTCGATTTTTTCGATGTTTTAAGATCCAATTTTTATACAAACTTTAATGTACCCCTAAAATATTGCAAAAGTGAATGGAATTCATGAAATAATATACGAACATTAAATAGTATACAAATTTTAGCCTCAAAATCCCAACGTTTAGCCTATTTTTACACTTACAACTGAAAAAAGGACCATAATTTTGAGCTTATTTGGTTGTATTTCATTCAAAATATTTTACTGGAATTACTAATTTTAGGCGATAAAATGCCTTAGTTTATGGTTTTCTACAATATATTGGGAAAACTATGCAAAAATCGTCAAAAATTTGACTAAAATTCGATTCTAATGAAATGAAAATTTTGTTCCAAAAAGTGTTTTTCTCCTTGTTTTAAGCACAATTTCTGCACATTTAGTAGGAATAAGATGAACTTATCTTTTTCAATATTTTTTAATCCAATTACGAAGTATTGATAAAAAACTGCCTTATTTTACTCTTTCCAACAAAATAATGCAAAAATAATTCTAAAATCGTCGAAAATTTTTACTAAAATTACGATCTTAGTAAGGCAAAAAATTGATGGAAAATGTCAATTTTTTCAATGTGTTAAGATACAATTTTTATACAAGGTTTAGTGTTCCCCTAAGATATTGCAAAATTTAATGGAATTCATGAAATGATTAATACATACATTAAATAGTAAACAAAGTTTAGCCTCAAAATCCCAACATTTAGCCTATTTTTCCAATTACAGCTGAAAATACGACCATAAATTAGGACACATTTGGTTCTCTTTCATTCAAAATATTTTACTGGAATTACTAATTTTAGACCATAAAATGCCTCTGTTTATGGTTTTGTACAAAATATTGTGAAAACTAGGCAAAAATCGCACATTTTTTGCACTTTTCGTAGGAATAAGATGAACTTATCTTTTTCAATATTTTTTAATCCACTTACTAACTATTGATAAAGAACTGCTTTATTTTATTATTTTCAACAATATAATGCAAAAATAATTCTAAAATAATCGAAATTTTTTACTAATATTACGATCTGAGTAACGCAAAAAATTGATGAAAAAGTCGATTTTTTCGATGTTTCAAGATCCAATTTTTATACAAGCTTTAATGTACCTCTAAAATATTGCAAAAGTGAATGGAATTCATGAAATTATTTATACATACATTAAATAGTATACAAGTTTTAGCTAAAAATCCCACCAATTAGGCTAATTTTACACTTATAACTGAAAAAAGGACCATAAATTAGGACTTATTTGGTTTTATTTCATTCAAAATATTTTACTGGAAATACTAGTTTTAGGCCACAAAATGCATTATTTTGTGGTTTTGTACAATATATTGTGAAAACTAGGCAAAAATCGCAAATTTTGCGCACTTTTCCTAGAAATAAGATGAACCTATCTTTTTCAATATTTTTTAATCCACTTACTAACTATTCGTAAAAAACTGGTTTGTTTTACTCTTTTCAACAATATAATGCCATAATAATTCTAAGATCATCGAAAAATTTTACTAAAATTACTATCTTAGTAACGCAAAAAATTCGTGGAAAAAGTCGATTTTTTCCATGTTTTAAGATCCAACTTTTATACAATCTTTAAAATACCCTAGATATTCCAAAAGTGAATGGAATTCCTGAAATAATATATATGAACATTAAATAGTAAACAAATTTTAGCCTTAAAATCACAGCACTTAGCCTATTTCTACACTTACAACTGAAAATAGGACCATAAATTAGGGTTTATTTGGTTGTATTTCATTCAAAATATTTCACTGGAATTACTAATTTTAGGCTATAAAATGCCTCAGTTTATGGTTTTGTACAATATTTTGGGAAAACAAAGGAAAATCGTCAAAAAATTTGACCAAAATTAGATTCTAATGAAATGAAAATATTGTTCCAAAAAGTGTTTTTCTCCATGTTTTAAGCACAATTTCTGCACATTTGGTAGGAATAAGATGAACTTATCTTTTTCAATATTTTTTTTATCCATTTACTAACTATTGATAAAAAACTGCCTTATTTTACTCTTTTCAACAATATAATGCAAAAATAATTCTGAAATCATCGAAATATTTACTAAAATTACGATCATAGTAAGGCAAAACATTTATGCAAAAAGTCGATTTTTTCCCTGTTTTAAGATCCAATTTTTATACAAGCTTTAATGTACCCCTAAAATATTGCAAAAGTAAATGGAAGTTTTGAAATAATTTATACGTACATTAAATAGTATACAAATTTTAGCCTGAAAAGCCCACCATTTAGCCTATTTTTCACATACAACTGAAAACAGGACCATAATTTTGGGCTTATTTGGTTGTATTTCATTCAAAATATTTTATTGGAATTACTAATTTTTTGTTGATAAAATACCTTAGTTTATGGTTTTGTACAATATATAGAGAAAACTAGGCAAAAATCGTCAAAAAATTTGACTAAAATTCGATTCTAATGAAAAGAAAATTTTGATCCAAATGGTGTTTTTCTCCTTTTAAAAAAGCACTTTTTGTGCACTTTTCTTAGAATAAGTTTAACTCACCTTTTCAATATTTTTTAATCCACTTACTAACTATTGATAAAAAACTGCTTTATTTTACTGTTTTTAACAATATAATGCAAAAATAATTCTAAAATCGTCGAAAAATTTTACTAAAAAACGATTTCAGTAACGCAAAAAATTGATGGAAAAAGTCGATTTTTTCCATGTCTTAAGATCCAATTTTTATATAAGTTTTAATGTACTAAAATATTGCAAAAGTGAATGGAATTCATGAAATGATTTATACGTACATTAAATAGTATACAAATTTTAGCCTCAAATTCCACAATTTAGCCTATTTTTACACTTACAAATGAAAATAGGACCATAAATTAACACTTATTTGTTTCTATTTCATTCCAAATATTTTATTGGAATTACTAATTTTAGGCCATAAAATGCCTTAGTTTATGGTTTCTACAATATATTGTGAAAACTAAGCAAAAATCGCACATATTGTGCACTTTTCGTAGGAATAAAATGAACTTATCTTTTTCAATATTTTTTAATCCACTTACTAACAATTGAAAATAAAATGCCTTATTTTAATGTTTCCAACAATATAATGCAAAAATAATTCTAAAATTGTCGAAAAATTTACTAAAATTACAATCTTAGTAAGGCAAAAAATTGATGGAAAAAGTCGATTTTTTTCATGTTTTAAGATCAAATTTTTATAAAGCTTAATGTACCCCTAAGATATTGCAAAATTTAATGGAAATCTGAAATGATATACAAGAACATTAAATAGTATACAAATTTTAGCTTCAAAATCCAACCATTTAGCCAATTTTTACACTTACAATTGAAAATGGGACCATAAATTAGGATTTATTTGGTTTTATTTCATTCAAAATATTTAAATGGAATTAGTGTACTAATTTTTGGCCATAAAATGCCTTAGTGTATGGTTTTGTACAATATATTGTGAAAACTAGACAAAAATTGCACATTTTCTGCACTTTTCGTATGAATAAGATGAACGTATCTTTTTCAATATTTTTTAATCCACTCACTAACTACTGATAATAAAATGCCTTATTTTACTCTTTCGAACAATATAATGCAAAAATAATTCTAAAATTGTCTAAAAATTTTAATAAAATTACGATCTTAGTGAGGCAAAAATTTATGAAAAAAGTCGATTTTTTCATGTTTTAAGATCAAATTTTAATACAAGTTTTAATGTACCCCTAAGATATTGCAAAATTTAATGGAAATCATTAAATGATATATATAAGAACATTCAATAGTATAGAAATTTTACTTTAAAATCCCACCATTTAGCCTATTTTTACACTTACAACTGAAAATAGGACCATAAATTAAGACTTATTTGTTTCAATTTCATTCCAAATATTTTACTGGAATTACTAATTTTAGGCCATAAAATGGCTTAGTTTATGGTTTTGTACAATATATTGTGAAAACAAGGCAAAGATCGCACATTTTGTGCACTTTTCGTAGGAATAAGATGAACGTATCTTTTTCAATATTTTTTAATCCACGTATTAAATATTGATAAAAAACTGGTTTATTTTACTGTTTTCAACAATATAATGCAAAAATAACCCTAAAATAGTCGAAAAAAGTTTATTCAAATTACGATCTTAGTTAGGCAAAAATTGATGGAAAAAGTAGATTTTTTCCATGTTTAAGATCCAATTTTTATACAATCTTTAGTGTACCCATAAGATATTGCAAAATTTAATGTAAGTCATGAAATGATATATAAGAAAATTAAATAGTATACAAATTTTAGCTTCAAAATCCAACCATTTAGCCTATTTTTACACTTACAAATGAAAATAGGACCATAAATTAACACTTATTTGTTTATATTTCATTCAAATGTTTTACTGGAGTTAGTAATTTTAGGCCATAAAAATGCCTTAGTTTATGGTTTTCTACAATATATTTTGAAACTAGTGAAAAATAGCACATTTTGTGCACTTTTCGTAGGAATAAAATGAATTTATCTTTTTCAACATTTTTCAATCCCCTTTCTAACTATTGATAAAAAATGCCTTATTTTACTATTTTCAACAATATAATGAAAAAATAATTCTAAAATTGTCGAAAAATTTTTATTAAATTACGATCTTAGTAAGGCAAAAAATTGATGGAAAAAGTCCATTTTTTTTCATGTTTTAAGATCAAATTTTTACAAGCTTTAATGTACCCCTAAGAAATTGCAAAATTTAATGGAAGGTATGAAATGATATATAAGAACATTAAATAGAATACAAATTTCAGCTTCAAAAATCCCCCATTTAGCCAATTTTTACACTTACAACTGAAAATGGGACCATAAATTAGGACTTATTTGGTTCTATTACATTCAAAATATTGAACTTGAATTTGTCTACTAATTTCACGCTATAAAATGCCTTACTTTATGGTTTTGTACAATATATTGTGAAAACTAGGCAAAAATCGCACATTTTGTGCACTTTTCGTTGAATAAGATGAACGTATCTTTTTCAATATTTTTTAATCCACGTACTAACTATTGATAAAAAGCTGATTTATTTTACTGTTTTCAACAATATAATGCAAAAATAATTCTAAAATTTTCGGGAAATTTTGTTAAAATTACGATCTTAGTAAGGCAAAAATTGATGGAAAAAGCCGATTTTTTTCATGTTTTAAGATCAAACTTTTATACAAGCTTTAATGTACCCCTAAGATATTGCAAAATTTACTGGAAGTCATGAAATGATATATAAGAACATTAAATAGTATATAAATTTTAGCTTCAAAATCCCAACATTTAGATTATTTTTTCACTTACAAATGAAATAGGATCATAAATTAACACTTATTTGTTTCAATTTCATTCAAATATTTTACTGGAATTACTAATTTTAGGCCATAAAAAGCCTTTGTTTATGGTTTTGTACAATATATTGTGAAAACAAGGCAAAAATCGCACCATTTTGTGCACTTTTCGTAGGAATAAAATGAACTTATCTTTTTCAATATTTTTTTAATCCCCTAACTAACAATTGATAATAAAATCCCTTATTTTACTGTTTCCAAAATATAATGCAAAAATAATTCTAAATTGTCTAAAAATTTTATAAAATTACGATCTTAGTAAGGTAAAAATTGATGGAAAAAGTCAATTTTTTCATGTTTTAAGATCAAATGTAATTCAAGCTTTAATGTACCCCTAAGATATTGCAAAATTAATGGAAGGCATGATATGATATATAAGAACATTAAATAGAATACAAATTTCAGCTTCAAAATCCCAACATTTAGTCTATTTTTACACTTTCAACAGAAAATAGGACTATAAATTAAGACTTATTTGTTTCTATTTCATTCAATTATTTTACTGGAGTTACTAATTTTAGCCCATAAAATGCCTCACTTCATGGTTTTCTACAATATATTGTAAAAACTAATAAAAAATCGCACATTTTGTGCACTTCTCTAGGAATACAATGAACTTATCTTTTTAATATTTTTAATCCACTTCTAACTATTGATAAAAAAAAGCATTATTTTACTATTTTCACAATATAATGCAAAAATAATTCTAAAATTGTCGAAAATTTTTATTAAATTACGATCTTAGTAAGGCAAAAAATTGATGGAAAAAAGTCGATTTTTTTCATGTTTTAAGATCTAATTTTTATACAAGCCTTAGTGTACCCCTAAGATATTGCAAAATTTAATGGAATCATGAAATGATATATACGAACATTAAATAGTATACAAATTTTTAGCATCAAAATTCAACCATTTAGCCAATTTTTACACTTACAACTGAAAATGGGACATAAATTAGGACTTATTTGGTTCTATTCATTCAAAATATTGAACTGGAATTATTGTACTAATTTCACGCCATAAAATGCCTTAGTTTATGGTATTGTACAATATATTGTGAAAAACTAGGCAAAAACTCACATTTTGTGCACTTTTTGTATGAATAAGATGAACGTATCTTTTTCAATATTTTTTAATCCACGTATTAACTATTGATAAAAACTGGTTTATTTTACTGTTTCAACAATATAATGCAAAAATAATCCTAAAATAGTCGAAATTTTTTTTATAAAATTACGATCTTAGTAAGGCAAAAAATTGATGGAAAAAGTCGATTTTTTTCATGTTTTAAGATCCAATTTTTATACAATCTTTAGTGTACCCGTAAGATATTGCAAAATTTAATGTAAGTCATGAAATGATATGTAAGAACATTAATAGTATTCAAATTTTAGCTTCAAATCCAACCATTTAGCCTATTTTTACACTTACAAATGAAAATAGGACCATAAATTAACACTTATTTGTTTCTATTTCATTCAAAATATTTTACTGGAGTTACTAATTTTAGGCCATAAAATGCCTTAGTTTCTGGTTTTCTACAATATATTGTGAAACTAGGCAAAAATCGCACATTTGTGCACTTTTCGTATGAATAAGATGAACGTATCTTTTTCAATATTTTTTTAATCCACGTACTAACTATTGATAAAAAAACTGGATTATTTTACTGTTTTCAACAATATAATACAAAAATAAATCTAAAATAGTCGAAATTTTTTTACTAAAATTACGATCTTAGTAACACCAAAAATTCATGGAAAAAGTCGATTTTTTTCAAGTTTTAAAGATCAAATTTTTATACAAGCTTTAATGTACCCCTAAGATATTCCAAAATTTAATGGAAATCATGATATGATATATAAGAACATTAAATAGTATACAATTTTAGTTTTAAAATCCCACCATTTAGCCTATTTTTACATTTACAACAGAAAAAGGACCATAAATTAAGATTTATTTGTTTCTATTTCATTCCAAATATTTCACTGGAATTACTAATTTTAGGACATAAAATGTCTTAGTTTATGCAATATATTGTGAAAACAAGGCAAAGATCGCACATTTTGTGCACTTTTCGTATGAATAAGATGAACGTTTCTTTTTCAATATTTTTAAATCCACGCACTAACTATTGATAAAAAACTGGATTATTTTACTGTTTTCTACAATATAATGCAAAAATAATTCTAAAATAGTGGAAAAAAGTTTATTAAAATTACGATCTTAGTAACGCAAAAAGTTGATGGAAAAAGTCGATTTTTTTCATGTTTTAAGATCAAATTTTAATACAAGCTTTAATGTACCCCTAAGATATTGCAAAATTTAATGGAAGGCATGAAATGATATATAAGAACATTAAATAGAATACAAATTTCAGCTTCAAAATCCCTCCATTTAGCCTATTTTCACATTACAACTGAAAATAGGACCATAAATTATGACTTATTTGTTTCTATTTCATTCCAATATTTTTGCTGGAATTACAATTTTTTAGGCCATAAAATGCCTCACTTTATGGTTTTGTACAATATATTGTGAAAACTAGGAAAAACTCGCACATTTTGTGCACTTTTCGTATGAATAAGATGAACGTATCTTTTTCAATATTTTTTAATCCACGTACTAACTATTGATAAAAACTGCCTTATTTTACTCTTTTCAACATATAATGCAAATAATTCTGAAATCATCGAAATATTTTACTAAAATTACGATCATAGTAAGGCAAAACATTTATGCAAAAAGTCGATTTTTTTCCCTGTTTTAAGATCAATTTTATACAAGCTTTAATGTACCCCTAAAATATTGCAAAAGTAAACGGAATTCATGAAATAATTTATACGTACATTAAATAGTATACAAATTTTAGCCTGAAAAGCCCACATTTAGCCTATTTTTTTACACATACAACTGAAAACAGGACCATAATTTTGGGCTTATTTGGTTGTATTTCATTCAAAATATTTTATTGGAATTACTAATTTTTTGTTGATAAAATACCTTAGTTTATGGTTTTGTACAATATATAGAGAAAACTAGGCAAAAATCGTCAAAAATTGACTAAAATTCGATTCTAATGAAGAAAATTTTGATCCAAATGGTGTTTTTCCTCCTTTTAAAAAAAGCACTTTTTGTGCACTTTTCTTAGAATAAGTTTAACTCACCTTTTCAATATTTTTTAATCCACTTACTAACTATTGATAAAAAACTGCTTTATTTTACTGTTTTTAACAATATAATGCAAAATAATTCTAAAATCGTCGAAAAATTTTTACTAAAAAACGATTTCAGTAACGCAAAAAAATTAATGGAAAAAGTCGATTTTTCCATGTTCTTAAGATCCAATTTTTATATAAGTTTTAATGTACTAAAATATTGCAAAAGTGAATGGAATTCATGAAATGAATTTATACGTACATTAAATAGTATACAAATTTTAGCCTCAAATTCCACAATTTAGCCTATTTTACACTTACAAATGAAAATAGGACCATAATTAACACTTATTTGTTTCTATTTCATTCCAAATATTTTATTGGAATTACTAA